>FASU01005759.1:2015-13023 GCA_001486225.1 Heliconius pardalinus sergestus | reverse complement strand
CTCGGGAAGAAAATAATCAAAAGTGAACAAAACATACAATCAGCGCAGCTGCAGCCAATTTCAGGATGGTCACGACTCGTCAACCGTACTATACGAACGTCGTCCTCGCGTGACCAATTATTACGAGCATTTATTTTATTTCCTTGAATTTCCGTTTTATTGTTTGGTTATGGGGTTGTTTGTTTGTTTGAAACCCATTTATATAGCCATTATAAATAGTTCAATAGTAATATAGTTCTTGTGATATGCAAAAGATGGAAAACTTTTCGATTTATTTGGAGTAATAGAATATGAATGTATAAGTATTTTTATTACTTAGCCACGACTGGCCTCATGGTATATTTATTAATAGTCAATTATATATTTTTTTATATTTTGGTTTTTTTTTTCATTTATTTAAATATATACAAAACTAGGCACAGACGAGGAGCGTGGTCTAGAGGCGTGGGCGAAGGAGATGTCGCTGGAGGCGGTCGGCGCGAGCGAGGACGGAGACACTTACGACTTCCCTATCGGCATGTCTCTTATACGCAGGTAAATGTTAATTAATGTAATTACGACAGTTGTGGGTTCGATTCTCACTCGGGAGTTTTTTGTAAAAAGATAAATCGGATTGCCTGGTCTCCTCTGCGTTTTCTTTTTTAACACAGCGTCAACTAAAAGAAATTTTGCTTGACATACACAAGAAATTTAATGGATATCACTATCTGATTAGATAAATTGCTGGGTTTGGTTACGCTACTTATTATATCTAAGCGGGTGTTGAGTGGTAAACACGGCTGAATTTCTTCTTTTTTTTTCTTCACGGCTGAGCTTCTTAATTATTTACTTACAATTTAATAAGGATTGGTTTTTTTAGCCAGAGAAGCGTTAAACGCTACGGCCTCTCATACCTCTTTGCCCTGTCCTAAGGCATCAATCTCTTCATATATGCCATTTGGGAAGTCTTCACAGTTTTTACGTAACCTTACTTCAATTTTATTATTATTTCTCCTTAAACTACAGATTTCATTTTCTGTACTTTTTGCTAGGTTCCCTCTGCTTACCCTGCTATATACGTAATTTAAGATATTAGTGATAATAAGCAAATTTTTTCAGGTGGGAGTGGACCAAGTATCTGCCATTCATGCCGACGTATGAGACCGGCAAGTTCACTGCTCTCTTCTACAAAAAGAACAACTAAAGATAATTTTAATTGTAATTATTGATAAAAATCAATTAAATGTTTACTTTTTAAGTAAATATTTTAAACCACAGTCAATGATATATAAAAAGTCAATATACCTAAGTAAAAGTTTAAACAATAACATTAATTATGTTTTATTTAATTAGAATAAAAACCCTTTTACTAATAGTATCAAGAAACTTGGAAATGAGAAAATTTATAATACGAGTACATTGCCTTTTGTCTTTCATACTAAAGATGGGTTTATGACATTAAAGTGATGAGTGGGATTGCTTTTAAAAAAAATATGATTATTTTATATATTATATTATACTATATATAATAATACGAGTATATACCAGCGTGATGCAGTGACAACCGTTTGTTAAACAAAATCAAACTCGGCATTTAGTTTCACCACTTATTGAGCGCAAAAATAGGGAAACTAGTGTTAAGACATTCCGTTCTCTGTTTTCTGTTGTTATGTGTTGAGTTGATAAGGGTTTTTGGGAAAAATCCCCATAATAAGGCGGTGCATTAAGAATGGAGTTAATAATATAATATCATCGATGTCAGAGCTGAGAGCGGTTTATAAATACGAACATAAAAATGAAGAAGTAAAACTCAACATATAACAACAGAAAACAGAGAACGGAATGTCTCAACACTAGTTTCCCTCTATTTGCACGTCTGCAAGTAAAAGCAGATAGCAGTGCAATATAAAATAAAACAAAACAAAAAAAAAATTCAACATCAAAATCAAGCTTGTAAAGCTCATTAGGAATGCAAAACACTCTAAAGTGAAAAGCTCGTCGGTTCCAAGTACAGAAACAAAGCACCATTTGTATGAAATGCGCAATCTCCATAGTTTTTTTTACATTAAACTTAGTTAAAAAGTGTTGTAAATTTCAATGTTTTTTACTAATTGTGTTGTTGAATTATAAATCAACATCTATCTATACTTATTTATTTTATAAACTTCATTTCCTCGCACTAGTAATGTTACAAAGCGCGGCGTTTAGTTCCGCCAAACAACACGCAATGCCTAACTCGGAGGAAATTGTTTGAGTGCAAAAATGTTTTAATAGGAACGAAGTGTATTAACACTATGTACCTCTCCGTCTGTCTTACTCTATTGTATGAGATACAGCGTGAAGTTAAAAAAAGGAAAACAGAAATAATATATTTCAATTAGTTTAATCGTCGTCTCTGAGTGCGATATTTAGCAAGCTTTTACCGCACTGTATCCACAAGGATATAGCTCGCAAGGTTCTTAACGACCTACGTGACCACGAGTATATGGGCGGTTTTAAAGTATTTATAACTAATAGTATCAAAGGAAAATACAAGGAAATTGCATGTTATAGCACCATGCTTCCACTTTTTAGCACTGCATTTTCACTGGCGGAATTTAACGCCGCACTTTGTCTTGTTATCAGAGACAGGAAATGAAAATAATATATTTTTGTCGAATGTGAAATATAACAATTTTTTTCTTCAGTTTCATGCTGTATTTCGCATAAAGCAGGGTAGGCAAAGGGAATCAAAGACTCTGCGTTACCAACTTTCCTCCGAATTTCCTAGACATAACGTTTTGAGTGGCAGGTCTCAACGTGACGCTTAGTATCTGGTTAACAGAGAGAAGAAAAGAGAGTATTTAGAAATAATAATTCATTTCCACGAGTGGGAATCGAACCCACAACCAACACGCTTACAGTCAGACGCTACTCTGCTGTTCCACGACGACCTTAAATAAGACTTCATCAAATATATAGTTACTGTAGACGAAGTGGCAATGGCAGACGAGAGCAATATGGCTTAATAATGCTTACTCTGTATATAGGTCATGTATTTAATTCGAGGAAAATATTCCATTTGATCTGGATCTGTATGAGTCAAGAGGAAACTCTTGGAAGAGAGTAATGCCAAACATTTAAATTATGATAATTTAAATTGTAATTAATATTTTTGTTTAACACTATATCCCAGACATAGTTCGGTAGGTAGAAAACGATTTTTTCTTCTTTGTTCTGGTAACGAGACAATGCGCAGAGTTGAGTTCCACCGCCCAAAACACAATGTCTCGAAAATTCAGTGTCTTAACACTAGGTTCTTTATGCTTACCCTGCAATATGCAAAATACTGTATGAAGCTAAAAAAATATTTTTTTATTTAGTCTACCCAATAAGCTTGAATTGTATGAAGGCACAGCAATAACGAAGGTTTATTGATTAAACAAAAACGTCCTGTGACAAAGCAATTATCCTAATTACATAATTCCCTACGAAATACTATAGTTCCGTTGAGTTTCAAATTGCGTGCCTTTAACTTTTCAATTTTCATTTATTTTTTTAAATTTAGTAAAAAAAGAAACCAGCCTTACGCTGTATCTCGCACACAGCAAGGTGATCTACCTTCAGGTCAGGTCAGGCTTTTTACATGATCTTCCTGTCCTCCTGCCTTACTTGAAATCTTTTCTGCCATTATTTCATCATTAATATTTCTACGTAGGTACCAAAACAACCATTTATTATAATTTATTTCCCTTATAAATATACCAAAACGTATTTGGGCGTAAAATCTTAATAACCTAATTTCGACGTTACAAAGTGTTGCAACCCTTATATATTCTCACACCCTTTAAAAGAAATGAGCTCATATTATTCTTCTTGATGACTAAAACATTTCGTTGCCACCGTATTTGTCTTCATTATTTTATTAATAATTAAAAATGTTTTCTACTTTAGACTAAGAATTATTTTCTTCACACCATATTATATAGCAGGGGAACAGAGAGAAGCAGATAAACACAGAGGGAGAGACAGAGACTGTAGACAATGCTAGAAAATAATAAAAGAAGCCGTCGAGGCGCGATTAGTCTGTAAATATGGTAGTGTGTTCGATTCCGATTCCAATTTTAGGGCAAGGAATTATTTTTGTACCCTCGTCTAGGTCGTTTTTTTACCAAACAAAATATTGTCTTGAAAGCCACAGAATGTCATGCTTAATTTTCTATTCAATTATAACATTTTTCTTCTATCTACACTGCTATATAAGGAATACAGAGTGAAAATAAAAAACAATCAAAAATCGTAAAACAGTTAATTTAGAGATAAATTCTCAATTTCGCAATTAATCGTGATTCTTAAGCGTAAAAGTTGGTAATTGTGCCAAAAGACACTATTCTTTTTGTTTTTCGCCATTTTCGTTACAGCTTCAGTCAGGTCAAGGGGTTATTGAACTATTAAATACCAATATTACATTGGCAGAAGCCAAATTAAGAAAATAATTGTCCATTTCCATTTTATATAATTATATGTTATCTTAAAATTTGGTTAATCAATTACCAAAAGGCCGTTGTTGCGTAGGGGTACAAGCATGTGTTGTGGGTTCGATGTCCACTCGGGGGGGAATGAATTTTATGAATATCTTTATTTCTTCGCTTTGGTACCAGGGCAAAAGCGCGGCGATGAGATCCGCCACTCAACACGTAAATATTAGGCGGAAACTGGGGAACGGAGTATCTTAACCCTAGGTTCCCACTTTGCTGTATGCGTGATTGATAGATATAAAACTGAAAAAAAAATGTATATAATTCACATTTGTTGGTGTTATAATACTTTTATACGTGTACAATGAACATACATAAATAGATATGTATACAGATACGCTCGGAGAAAATAATAATTTTCATTTTCTCGCCACGGATTCTCCCACTCAACACGCAATGTCTCGAAAATTGGGCGGTGCGTGGGAAACGAATTATCTTAATACTAGGTTCCGTCAGCCCACCCTCCAATACCAGGATACAAAATTCCCCTAGCTAAAAAAAACCACAGAATTACAATTACATTCGTCTAAACCAAAATACAACCAGTACATCTAGTATTAAGTTGATATTAGGTCATTTACAATTGCAGGGTATGCACTATCGTACTACAGTCGTACAGTGTTTTGCGCACGCATACTAACCTGTTGGCAGGGGGTGTGTGTGGGGGGGGGGGATATCGACCAGGGCGAGGCGAACCAGTCCCGGCCGGTACTTACGCAAGTAAACACGTATCTACGTTTAGGCGGAAGTGTACCCAAAGTGAACGTATGCGATCGCATTCCTTCACAAATTGTTGTTTTCAACCCGAAATGCTGACAGAAAGCTGGCCCCATTGAAAATATATTAACAGGTAAACTGATTTTTGTGATTTTTTTCTTATTTTTATAATTTTTCGTTATCGTAATTTGTGTTTCTTTACTGTGTTTAAACTAAATTGATCGATCTATACTCGTATATGATGAAAATGAACGAAAAAATTCCAAAAAAATATTGAAGTACCCTCCAAAATAATTAAAAATTGCCTTTTCAACGAAAATCGTGTATATTTTAGCAATACTTTCTATTACATTTGTTGTTGAACGACTATTCGTAAGAACAAAGAAGCTTTAAGTCCTGTCAAACGTAGCTTCCACTTTTAGTTCTAGATATATCGATTTTGCAAATGTTTATTGTTTCTTATGGCCTGTTTTGCGTCATTGTGTACGAATGGATGCCTTTGATGTGGAACCAACAAACTATTTATAGACTAAATTAGAGAAAAAACACCAATTAAAAAAAATAATTTAATTATAGTATACCATTTATTAGGATTTGTCGTGTATGATCATATCTAAATAGGAATATAATATGCGCAAGATCTATGTTATATTGTTTAAAAACATTTCTCTAGATATGTTTCTGACGACATATTAATGAAATTTCACAAACTAAATAAGATAATTTCATAAAAAGTTCTCTTTTCATGCCTGAAATTAATTGAAACGAATATTTTTAGTAATATTATTACTTAGAGTTGAATACAAATTGTAAATCATTATGCCACTTTATGCTAATCTCTTAGAACTGATTGACTTCTCATAGATGGAAGTTCAAATGAGTAAACTGTACTCCTTATATTTTTTTGTGCTTTACTTATCTATACGTTTAAAAAAAATGTAACTGATCGCTGTCTGTGCATGGAAGATATATGAAAAAATGATATAAGGCATATATGAACGTCATAGAACCCAAAACAATGATTTTAAAATGTTTATCTGTCGTTTTGCCTCTGCGTTTGTACACTCTAATTCCTGATACCGCTTAACTGTTTTAAATACAGTTTTCACTAAAGTATTTTGGCAAACTTCTCTTAATATATAGTGTATGTTTTATTTCAATCGGTTGAGAGTTCAATTCACATTCGATAGCAAAATTTTTCGTTTTCTTGTTTTGGTAAAATGGAAAAGCGCGGTATTGAGTAGCCAATCACGACGCAATGTCTTAAAAAATTGGACAAAAAGGCAACAGAGTGTCTTAATAACAAATCAGTCTACCACACTGCTATATGAGTAAACCATTATTACCATTGTACCACGAAGTATTTTATCCTCGTTACAAAATCAGGAAATGAAAATAATCGAAATTTCATCACCTCGATCCCTCTCGAGGTGATGAAATTTCGATTTCGACCAAACCCACAAAAGTCGCGATTACAGTCACGACCTGGATAGTGGAGAATGTGAGTGTCTCTCTTGAGAGTGGGAGTGTCTTAACACTGTGATCACCCTGGCTACCCTCCTATTGAAGATACAGCGTGAAAATAACATAAAGTAATAATTTTAATTTATGCCATTTCTTATAAACTATATCTTCATAAGATTGTTGTGAAGTGATGACTTAACCATCAATCCAGTAAGAAGTTGATGGGTATACTTCAACGACTTCCTCCTTTCAGTAGGTACGCGTTAAATAGTCGCTTTAACGGATTTGTATCTAATATCCGGTTCGGAAACTAGACGGTAATAGCTCACTTTAGGTAAATATTTAATGATTTAATATGGTAATAAGTTTCAGTATTGGTAATATAAGTTTTGTTTGTGTTTGCGTTATTTATTTGTTATTAAGGTAGGACTGACGTTGACGTATAGCGAGGAGTTAAGTTCCACTGACTTAATGTCTTGAAATTTGGGTGGGCAACTGAAGGTCTTAACATTGGGTACCTTCCGCTTAAACTTCTTTAAGAAGAAGCTATAAAAAATTGTGTCTAATTACTGTTGACAGAGATAACGGTCTCGAATCGCTTATAAAGATAAAATTTTGGCTATTAAAATGTTTTTTTTGTGCTATTAGCGAAATGATTCTGGTAGCCTTCCTGTTTAAATACATAGTTCATGTTGCATGAAAAAAAAAAAGAAACAAAAAAAGGTCGATTCAGTAGTTCCCGATTACTTGATTCAGCCAAACGAACTCTTTAGTTACATAATATTAATATAGATAGATACTCGAATAACAAACAAAATACAAAATAATGATTGAATTTAACTTTAAAGTAACAATAATAATAGCTGTTGGCACAGTTTCATATGCTACAGGTTGAAATTTCAAACGTGAAGTGATTTCACGATACCTTTGGTTTAAAATTATTTTGTCACAGCCTGTAAAAAAAAAACTTCACTCTTTATCCCGCGCAAAGCGTCTACCTAGTGTTAAGACACTCCGCTCTCAACTTTCTGCCTAATTTATGTTTCATTTTGAGTCCAGAAACTAAACGCTACGCTGTTTTTTTTTTCCAGAGCGAGAAAATAAAAAAATCATTCCACTCAAGTGGGAATCGAACCCACATTCACTGTTATGTACAATGGGACGGCTTCTAATTAAATTTAATATTATTAGTATAATATTCTGATTAAAACCTTAACGATATTTCTATCTCAATTCAAAGTTCGTATTAAGTACATGACTTAATTTCGTAGCAAGGTCTCGTAGCGCGCTACGTCGTAGCTAGTTTGCTATATTGTAGTAGACGCTTTCCTTATAATATGAAGAGGTTGGACATGTGTAGACTTTATAACTTCTTCTTATTTTCTTTGTATTTTATTTTCTCGAATTTTCTATATTTTAGAGTGAAAAAATATAACGATTTTTGTGTGGTTTTTTAATAGTTAGTTATTAATTTAAAAAACATTGCATTCCCCAATTTTTAAGACTTGACGTGTCTTATTTTGTTACTATAGCGAGAATATGAACAAAAATCATATAATTCCCCGGGTGGGAATGGAACCCACATCCGTCATGCTTACAATCGCTGCGCCGCGACGGCCTCACAATATTTAACTTATATATTCTGCTTTTATTCTCCTGTTATAAAATATCTGCATTTTTCCTATTATATATTTTTATATATATTTTTACTCCCATGTCTATAACATTTAAAAGTCAGGTGAAAAGGTTTAATTAAATTTTATAAATGTTATTCCACACTTAGTGGTTAGAGCGCTTAGAGGGTTTCCAAGAGGCGCGGGTTCAAATTCCACTTCGTCCAAATTTTCATACTTTAAAAAAAAGTTTCAATAGTATGAATTATGCAAAACCCCAAGAATTTTACTTAACTTAATAAAAGTGATAATCCTGTCACCTTTTCAGGGAAATGATCTGAAAAAAAAACTAAATGGCATTTTTTTACCTTACTAAACTTCTTCTTGGTAATTTGTAATGTGCCCTTGCGTGGTCGGTACACCCAAGATCGTTAAGATATAATAAACTTCACTTTTAGTTATTATTGTACTTATATAAAGTAAAGTAGCTTTAGTAGACGCTTTTCGCCGATGTACGTTTAAATTTTTAAAAAAGATTTTAACGGTATTTTCATAAAACAATCCATCGAAGCGTAGTAGTAGTGTCTTACTCTAAACGAGAGGATTATAGGTTTGATTTCCATATATAGGTAGGCAGAAGAAGTGGGGCGAACTGTCCAATTTCGAGTTATTACGTGTTAAATTGCGAAACTCAACGTCGCGATTTGTCTGTCACCCGAGCGAGAAGATGAAAATAATTAATTCCCCGAATAGGAATCAAACCCACAACCCACTTATATAAATACAGTCAGGCGTCAGGTACAGTCAAGTCCTAAACTACTTATTGTATAGAAAAAAATATTTTAAATATCTACAAACACAAAAGGTAATTTCCATTGGTTATCTTAGTAGCGGAAGCTGTTTGTAGTCTTTGAATAAGCCCGTTTTAAATGTTTTATTTAAATGTTCACGTTTACATGAATCGCCCGCGGTTCAGAGTTGTGCAGTACGACCCTTAAACACATATAAATGTATCTATATGTTTTTAATTATTTCAAGCAGTCGTTGCTAAGTGGGTTGCTAACTGACTGTATAGCCGACGGTTGTAGAATCTATCCTTATAGGAAAAGATAATAGATAATTACATGTCAAAGTTTAGCAATTGTGAATATAATTCTAATTAATAGCTTTAATATCAAGTTTTTTTTAATTTTTTCTCTGTATAGACGTCGTGTCGGTCTTATTTATATAACAAACATAAAATTTCTTCTTAGTTTTCCCTCTGTACTAAAAATGCTATAAACACGTTAGTATAATTAATGCCAACCCTATAGAATATAACGTATACCAACGTGAGCAAAATATCATTTTTATCAGTGACTTTCTGCTTCGCTGGTCATCAGCAAATAGTGTGCCTATAAATTTGCTTAAATATGATTTTTTTTGCCAGAAATGTAAAAACTGTTGGTATTTATATGGTTAAAACATAGTGATAAAACATGAATTATAATGTGTTCCTAAATAACGTTCATATATTAAATTAGTTAGTTAGTTCTACGACAAGTTATGGGATCGATTCCCACTCGCAAAAATGAAATATTTGATATTTTCATCTCCTCGCTCTGGCAACGAGGCAAAGCACGGTGTTGAGTTTCGCCACTCAAGACGCCAGTCTCCAGAATAATGAGAGCAGAGTGTTTTAGAACTAGGTGCCCAGGATTCCTCTGCTATGTACGGAATGAAGCCCGATAACACAACAAGTATTGAGTAATGGATATTGCGCTGGCTGTTACCAGAGCGAGGAAAATGAAAATGATTTAATCGATTCCCCCAAGTAGAAATTGAACCCACAATCGTCACCTTTACAGGCCTTATATATGACAACAATAATAATCAGTTTAGTTTGTAACTAATAAGAAAACAAAGTTGTTTAAATTTACTTTCAGCACGGGAAATCGATGTAATAAATCAATATGTTTTCTTTGGATTGCAACACTGTTAATACAATAAATAAATAAATAACGTGTTTGTATAAACAAACCTTTATGAGTTTACATAACAATATTATTATTTTAATTTCATTTAATGGTCCAGTAGAAAATAAGTAAAACTTTGAAAATAACTAAAACTTTAAAACTACTCATTTGAGGCA
The DNA here is from genome assembly GCA_001486225.1 of Heliconius pardalinus sergestus. NCBI lineage: Eukaryota > Metazoa > Arthropoda > Insecta > Lepidoptera > Nymphalidae > Heliconius > Heliconius pardalinus. Next base: position 2,602 of record FASU01005759.1, on the reverse strand, counting down.
ATATAGCCTATAAACTTCTTCGATAAATTAGATTTATCCAAACTATTTTTAAATTTTAACCAGTAGTTCCTGAGATTAGAGCGTTCAACCAAACATGCTTTAAAATAATATACTTGTAGATAAACACGACTTCTCTGCTATAATTTATTTAAGGATTACAATTTTCTGTCGTGTGTTATCTTGAGAAACGTAATATTATTCTTCATTGTCATTTCTTTTCATTTGGTAAATTTCCAGTTTCATGGTACGACATTAGAATGATATAAGAAAAAAAATATATGATTGTAAATTTATTTACTTTTTGAGGAAAAAGAAACCCTTATAAGATCACTTTGTTGTTCGCCTGTCTGTCTGTCACAACCCTTTGTCTCAGGAACGCTTGGAGATATCGGGTTGAAATTCAAACAAATCTACGGCCCCATAATTTTCTGATAAGAAATATATTACTATATTTTCTTAAAAAAAGAGATATAGCCGTTAATATCGCAAAAAAATGTATATAGCAGGAGTCCCTCTTGCAAAGGAAACCTAGTGTTAAGACACTCCTGTCCCCACTAATCGCCCAATTTTGTGACCTGGCGTGTTAA
>FASU01005746.1:0-13237 GCA_001486225.1 Heliconius pardalinus sergestus | reverse complement strand
GGTTTAAAAAAAAACAAAGTGATCGTCGACTTTGATGCCCCTTTCCTTTTGATGCCCTTTAAAATGGTCTAAGGTCTAAAAAAAAAACAAAGTGATCGTCGACTTTGATGCCCCTTTCCTTTTGATGCCCGGTGCGACCGCACCGCTCGCACCCCCCTAGCTACGCCACTGCCTGGGAATCTAGTGTTAAAACACTCCGTTCCATTAAGATACTTCCGTTCCCCAATGGCCACAATTAAACACAGCGGAATGCTGGAGGTATTGCGTGTTAAGTGATGCGCTTTGCTTTGTTATCAGAGCGACGAAGTTAGAGAAAGCATCTAAGGCTAAATTTTCTTGCTTAAATAATACTTTTTTAATTTATTATGCATTAATAAATATAGTTTAAGTAATAAAATACATACATATATATTGCTTATTACAATACAATATTGTACAATTTTCATAATCATGTAAATAAGGTAATGTGTTTATTTTTTTTATTTCATGCAGACAATGATATCAATAATGGATTATCATCATACGGTAAATTCAATATGAATTATTTTATACATCTACTATGAGAATTATTCTAGTAATTTGTTATTATTTGAATAATTTTTGAACATACGTTAAAATAAAAATACAACAATGTTGAATCAAAGATGGGCGGAAAGGGAAGAACAGAGTGTCTGGGCACGAAGTTCATTCTATCTTTTTATATGGGGGGAGATGCACGAAACTATTATATATAAATATTTCTAAAATATAAAAAATACTGTACTTACTAAAAAAAATTCCCCGAATTTTTTTATAAAACATCATTTACAGGAACATATCTGTTCAAAGCTAAAGACCAGACCCCCCCAAAAAAAATATCTCTAGATGTACGTCCAGATTTTTTGCTATATATAGAGCACGTTATATTATATGGAAATTAAATTACAAGATCTAAACTATAAGGTGCTATATCCTATACAAATTAATAACTTAATTTTTTTTTACAATATAAATATATAAACATACAAAAATATATTTATACTATAAAGCCATTTTATACCACTTCCATATTTTTTTCTCAAGAGTCTTATACAACGCCTATTGAAAATGAAAATTGTCCTCTCGACAATATTAATTGCTATCAGAACTACAATAGGGAGGTTTAAATCGTATGGAGAATAATAATTGATTATACCATATATTGTAGGGTTACCCTTACGTACCCAGTGGGAATATTATATTATTAAAAACTTTTTTTTTTATTTTTACGTTATATCCCAGATATAGCAGGGTATGAAGAGAAACGTAGTGTTAAGACAAAAAAGAGAAAACCTAGTAACTCACCGTGAATAGTATCAGTGAAACATTTAATATTTATACACGCTTAACTCCTTTGTTAAGTTTTAATTAAACTCCCAGAATAAAAACTTTTAAATTATTTTTTAAATATTTTATAATTACAAATTTAATATATTCTATTACAATCCATTTAATAGATATTATGTCCCTAAATTATTTCTCGATCCTATTTCATTACCATATCAAAGGAAGTCAAATTAAAAGCTTTTAAGAAAGCTCGTTCATAATTAACGTATCAAATTCTTAAGGTGAAAATGTCTTTTTATATAATCCAAGACTTACACAGCTAATTAAAATGTTCGTAGCCACACGTAATAAATATCAGCTTCGAAGTAACCCTCTAAGCTTTAGTTAATGTGACCCATATTGGTTTTATACGAAGGCTTACGGAATAAAAAGCCACTGAAACGTTTTAAATCCCTAATTTAAAACTCGAGTCTATCCAAATCCATACGATCGAGGGACTATCATTTTATTTTGTGTTCTTAAAAAGTGCTTTTTTTTTGTTTACAGCGTCTAGTGTACGTGTTGTTGGGATCGGAGCAGGATATTTTAAGTGGTGTACTGTTGAGAGAAACCTATTGTTTCCTGGAGCCTGTGCAAAATGTCTATTTTATTTTGCCACCCGGATATTAATAGGATTTGTATTGTATATATATTGTAGTATATTGAACATGTATATTATGAAATATATTACATAGTGAATAAATATATATTTATAATTAACCACCGTCACGCAGCTTCGCCCGCTTGAGTTCTGCGTAAGCGGGATTTAATTTGTTTTTTTTTTAATACACATCAGGAAAACGTGTGGACACCCCACTTATTGTATATAGCTGCCACAGGCCCTTCATTGTTATACAAAGGGATAGGCTATAGGCCATACACAACCTCATGAATCCACAATACCCATACAATGGTTCACAACAAGGACGCCAAACTTTGGACACACGAATGTTCAAATATGCCAATACATATTAAAGCCAGTTTAGAATTGTTTGGCACGTGCGGCATCCAGCCCGTATAGCTTATAGGTAATTCGGGATTATTGGTATAGCACAATAGCATGCCTTCACTTAGTAAATAACCTGGATGTCTTAAATTAAACTGTATTTAGCAATAAGCTGTTTCCTATTGAGCAGTAATACTGAGAAATCTATTTGTAGCGTTCCGCTAGTGTAGCGTATAGTAGGTATGTAAATGTCTAAAATGTATACGAAAAGTGCAAAAACGTGTTTGATTTGAGGGAAGAATGTTGTATAACATTGACGTTGATTTGCCACTCAACACGCATGCCTTGATTCGGCGGAAAGTGAGGAACGGAGTGTCTTAACACTAGGTTCTCTCTGTTTACCTTGCTATGTGTGTAATCAAGTTTGAAGCTAAATAAGAAAGAAGTGATCATATTTGTACACCTAAATACGGGTAGGTACAGCTGAACGTGATGGATATGAGTTTGGAACTTGATCAGTGGATTATTTATTTATGTTACGCATGTTTTTTCCGGCCTGTTCGTATAAAATATGGCAGCACTGTAAGAGTTTTAAAATATATAGAAATTGAAGTAATCTTTTTCTTTATTTCATGCTGTATCTCGAAAAGCTGGGTAGGCAGAAAAAACCGGGATTAGGATTGGATTTAACCGCAATTTCAAGTTAAGTTAATATAACCCGCCATTAAAAACAGTATGCCTCCAGAATTCAGCGGAAAGTAAGGAGTGGAGTGTCTTAACACTACTTCTCTTTCTACCTACCTTGCTGTGTGCGAGATACAGTAATAAGCTGATATTTTAGTGATTCAGATGAGAAAATAAAAAAATGTGTAGACTGAACGGGCGAAGCCGCGAGCGGGCAGCTAGTTGCACATATGAATGAGCCCCTATAATCTGTCTCTAAGCGAGGGTGCCACTCATTATCCCCCAAGCACCTTGTACAATCACGTGTTTTATCTACAGACATCCACTTCCTTACGAGTACATCTATATAATCGATGAAACGCAATCCATTCAAATGATTCCCATAGTAAACGTCTCGGCGTACAAAGCGATCCCATTCATGCTTCACAAAGACTCTTTGAATCGATCATCGAGTTGAATATTAACACCGGTAAAGCCACTGTCAGACATGATGTAGAGTTTAAATTTATTTGTTAATTAATGTGGATTATGTTTGAGGTTGTTGTGATGCAGGGTATAAACGTGTGTGTAAATGCAGTGGTTTCAGGTTCGATTTTTATTTGAGAAAATAAATTATTATTTATTAATATTTTCATTTGTAAACCTTGTAAGAAGGCAAAGCGAGGCGTTGAGTCGGGAAGTGGGGAACGGAGTGTCTTAGCACTAGGTTTCCTCTGCCTACTCTATATACTTTTTATTACATATTTTTTTAGGCTCTCTCTTTATTACGTATATTAATTACTTGGTAGGCAAAGGAAATTTTCTCCGCTTTCTAGACAGCGTGTTAAAGGGCGAAAATCCACGCTACCCTTTGTATTTTTACTAGAGCGAGTGGGAATCGAATCCACAATAGTCGCAACTACACGTAGACCCTATGCCGCTGCGCCACGACTGCGTTTATATTTTTTATTCATATTGATAGTTACACTCTGTTATGCACTTTCCAATATCGCACGTTATATAAACAGACCGGCGAAATGAAAATATGAAACTATATAAATTTTGACAACATTTAAAAAATATGTGAAAAGGAAGGAATTAAAAACAAAAAAAATGTTCTTTCAAGTATAAAAATATAAAAAATACATTATTATATAATATTTTCATTTTCTCATTCTGGTAACGAGTTAAAACGCGGCGTTGAGTTCCATCACTTCACATTAGGCAGAGGAAACCTGGTATTCCACACGTTTCCTCTGCCTACCCTGTTATTTGCAGAATAGAGCATGAAGCAAGCGTGACACTTCCACTCTGTATATAAACAGTTACAGAACACCTTTTGTTTACCTAGCAAGTGAAAGTAATAGTGCGTGACGATGGAAAACGAAGAATTTGTAAAAAAATAAGTTTTACAATAGAATGGAGAAAGTAACGAAAAAAATTATAAAATATGTTTTTATTATATAATATTTTGCATTACTGTAATGAATCTTCCTCCTCGATCAAAGCCTTTAGCAGGATATATCCAGGAGATTAAAGGTCAACATACGACCTGGGCTCACCGAGTTCACGAGAATCATTGGCCTTTATTCTCACTATCAATTTCACTATTACTGCCTCGTTAAAGTCTGTAGTAGGAAAGGCGGAGAGAAGCGTTAAAGCACTCCGTTTTACACATTCAGTTCAATTTCCGAAAAATTAAAATAATTTAAAGGCTATGATTCTTCTTAGTGGGGATAGAACTTACAACCATTATATCAAAACTCCCCCCCATTGTGCCATGATGGTAAAATAAAATATATCATTAAAATCGTCTAGTACGCTCCTTATAATACTAACACTTTACTAAAAAAGACCTTTTATTCGGTTGTCGATGAAATATTCTATAATGGAAGGGCGCAATGGTGCTATTGTTAGAGGATTTATAATTCCATGCATTCATGTGTAAGAATACACTATGATTATATTGATCATGTTTTACGCTTAAGTACGTCTTTGTGTGAAAATTGTATACTCTAGTATTCTCTAGTTGGTTGTAGATGTATACAAGATACGAGGAAGGATTGATGATTGGTTGTTTAATTGAACTATTAAGTACAATACAGGTATTTTGTATACAATACGACTAAGTTCCATATTAAAATTAATTTTACATATAAAAAGTCAAGACAGAACCGTCAAGGGAAGGGAGTATATAGCGGAGTGTCTTAACACTAGTTTTCCTTTGTCTACATGTTATATTCAATTAGCGTTGCCGTTGTAACCCAATTGACGAAAGAACTAATATCTGCATTAAAATTCTATAATTTTCTACATTCTCATGTAAATTCTTGAAAATTAAAGTAAACTTGTGTGAATATTTATCAAATTATTTTCTAAAACCTTCAGAAACGTCACTACGCCACATCAATAAGCATTCCTCGAAGTCGGTTACAAACCACCAAAACGAATGGAATACGAGGCAGTATTGATGTATCAAGTCATAGCAACGACGTAAGCGGAATATTAAAATGTAGAGTCACGGACACCGAATTACATACCTATATATATGGATTATGTATACCAAAGCCTACGAGTATACCCTCGTGTGGGTTCTCTATGACATTACATAAGAACTCCCATATAGATTTCTGCTCACGTATCTAAATCCTTTGTAGTTATTAATAATAATTGTAAAGCTATACTCTATTCTACAAATATTACAGTCATTGGGACTAAATCGCTACAAAACGAAAATAAGTTAAATACTTTCCTTTTAGTGGAATAAATGTTTAAGGCCACTTGGGTATTCTTTACAAGGAGGGCATTTACGCTGATTGCTTTACCTTTTCATATATTAAATTAAATAGATTTATTTTATCTAATTTCTAAGAGTTTACGTGAAATAATTACTTAATGTAACCTGTTTTAGAGTGTATAGACTTGTATATACTAGGTGTATATACTTGTAACGTTACTAATGTTGATTACAAAAAAAGGTTTTTATTTTATTTCTCAGTATTTTCAATAGACTTTCTATTGAAGTCAAAGTCAGAGTCATTTTATTCAATGTACAAAGTATGTTACTTTGTATTCTGCTTCATTTTTTGGATGTCAATTAATTTTACCAGCGCCAGTTTACTAAAGTTAATGCCTCAGAGATATATAATTATAGGTTATATAAAAGATATTGGATCCATAAAAAAAATTATTAAATAGTAAGTGGTTCACAATATATATATACCTAACAAACTATATGATAGAAGACCACAGTTCAGATATACATTTCTACGAACTAATTCACTGGTTTATTAAAACAGTGGTGGATTCAATGGTGGTTGATTCAAATCTCACTCGTATAAATTATTATGTTTAAAGTATATAAATTGAGTCATTTTACTAAGCAGGAAATGTCTTATTTAAAGAAAAAAAAAATGGAAAGTGTAGTGAGAAAATATCGGTAAAACAATGATCAATGATTAAATAATACACTGTAAATAAAGACAATTTCACGCCATTAATTGGTATTACAGCGAAGATTCCCACAAATCAGCAATCAAAGGATTATTATTTATTGGCAATCGTGTAATTCGCATCGCGGAGGCCGTCGAGGCACAGTAGCACAAGTAAACAGGTGTGACTGTAAGAGTAACGGTTGTGGGTTCGATTCCCAGTCAAGTATATGCTATATGTTTCATAAAGAAGAAGTGAAATTAGCGTGCAAGGTCTGACTACCCGACGCGGGCAGTCACGACCGCGACGATGATGGTCACGAGGGTACTTGCTTTTTTACTGTAATTTCTGTAATTTACTGATGAAATGATTTGATAAAAAAACGACAAGTATTTATGGCAATACAAAGAGAAAAAAAATGTTTCATTTCTGTGAAATAAATACATTTATTGTTATTTTACATAGTTATGATGATATGACCTCGTGGCATAGAGTCTGACTATGATTATGGCGGTTGTGGGATTGATTCTCACTTGGGAGAATAAGTTTAATTTTTTCGCTCTGGTAACAAGAATAAATTCAAATGTTGAGATTTACAAACAAAAAATGAAATTTTGGTGAGGTAACGTATACTTCATTTTTACTCTAGGAAATGATTAAAATAAAACTATGGTCAGTTCCTAATTTTGAAGGGATAACACATAGTGTCCGTCACTAAACACGCAAAGCTTCTAAAATTGAGTGAAAGTAGGGAACAGAGTGCTTAGACAAATAAATTATGTTAGGAAATTCCAAAGTGGTATTTCATATTATTCGATATTCGTAGGTAAATATAATGTATGAATACAAAATTGAAACGAACTGGGAGTTCTAAGACGTCCTTACCTTTCTCATTACACCGTGAGTGCTCCTCTAATACGAATGAATGACAAAAATAACATTCTTCAAAGTAAAGAGCGGCTTTACTAACGCAACAAAACAGTAACAAGAAAAGTTTGTGATTTATATAAGGGCTCTACGTTTTACGGATCGAAGTTTCTATTTTATCCCTTCATCATTCAATCATTTTCCACATTTATGAAACCAGTCGTGGCGTAAGGCAAACCACGGCGTTAAGTTTCGACACTCAACACGCAATGTATCAGAATTCAGAGGAAAATGGGGAACGGAGTGTCATAACACGTTCCATCTGCTGCCCTTGCTGAGTGCGGGATACAGCGTGAAGAAAAAAAACATTTTTTACACTTTTAAACAATATGTAAAAACTATAAAAAGTATATTTAAATAAAAAATATGCTATTATAAAAAAAATAAAAATACGCCTTCTACACCAGGCTACAAGTACTATATAATTTGTTCGGAGCTCGAGCTCGAAGCCTAAACTCGAATGGTTTACTTTGAAGAGTTCAATTATTCAGGTCCTGGTTCTATTAATAGACCAACTTGATAATACCATACTATTATATTATCTCACCTAAGCCATAAACTGCCAAATTTCATGATGAATTAGGTCAAGATTCTTAAATTTTAATACATAATTACAAAGTTTTAAGTAGACTTTATAGAGACCTAGTTGAAAATCTCTTTTATTGAACGTTATAAAATATTATACCTTGAATTTAAAAATTAATTACTTTTTCAAACACCCACTCAGGGCGACAATTTAATAATTACTTTGATAATTATACAAAAAAAAGTGAAAAAACAAAAATGTTAAAGTTCCTCGAGAAGTTTTCAAAAGCTTGGTTTATTAACTTGGACGTTATGTCGCGGCTAATTAATAATATGCTCATTTAGGGGTGAGAGTTGTTTGCCTTTTTCCAGTTCTTACTAAATTTTCAATATTTTTTGTATCCCGCTTATAGCAGAGTAGGCAGAGGGTAGCAAGTGTTGAGTCACTCCGTTCCTCTTTTCTCCGGATGAGGCTTGCGTGTTGAGTGGCGGAGCTCAACGCCGCGCTTTGCCTTGTTAGCAGGGCGAGAAAATTAAAATATTAATAAATAATAACTCGTGACGCAACGACCCGCTGCGACAGCTTTAAAGAGGTCTTTTTTGTTCTCCAAAAATCATCGTTATTGACCAAATTTATAAAATTAAAAAAAATGTTTCGTACAGAGGTGAGTTTCTGACAATATGTATTAAAATTTAAGAACAGTCTGGACTTTGTTTCTTCGTTTTATATGTCAGCCATCGGCTTCAGCCCGGCGTAAAAAACTCACTCTTAGTTTAAACGACTCTCTTTTTCAAATAAAATATCTCTACGTAGTTTTGTAATCAGTTCTGTTATCTATTGTTTAATTTAAGACAACTCAACGCCGCACCTTGTCTAAGATTGAGTGAGTAACCTTAGTCCAGTATATTTAATTACTAAATTCATTACTTATGCTGTAGAGAATATATAAAAAATATATTTTTTTTCTGTAGTTCTTACAGATATTTACTCTACTCTATGGTAGACCAGGACGTACTTATACATTGTACTGTAAAACGAAAACCAATGTTGATTCACCTTTAAGATATTTAAATATCGATCGATCGAAATCTCAAGACATCCATTAGCTCTCTTATCGCAAATCAGAGCTTGGGGCTTTTTACGAAACTATGCAAAAAGTTGACTCACGTGTTATCAGATGACAATGCGTCTAAAGTTTAACCATATCAAGCGATTTTAACCTTTATAGCTAAGCAATATGTTTAAATTTTGAATTTTACTATGTAATGAATCATAACTGAAGATACTAAAATCTATATTAAGTACCTATAAGACATAAAAAAGTTATGATAATCTACTTTTGTAGTAAAATTAAGCTTAAGTATATTATTTATGGTACTTGTCTGACTCAGTGGAGATAATCTATCTGTCACTGTAGCTGTACAAAGTTCGATTTACACGCGAAAAACAAATGTTTTTTTAAATCTATGTATATAAAAGAACTTGTCTAATATAAGGGATTTGCCGATTATGTGTAATATAATGTTTTAGTTTTTTGTAATGTAAATGAAATTATTTACAGAAACCTATAGTACAATTTTAGGGTCCGTCAAGATATCAAGCTGAAATTAATATCAAATTATCTTATGCCAAGCAAGCTTGATATTAGCGCGCGAATCCGGATCGCACTTTACCATTTTTTTGTATTTTGTATGAACGTTTGTATATAATATACAAGAAAATATTGATGTAATCTAGATTTATAATAAATAAAAGCATTTATATTTTTTGTACACAAAATTCTGTAAGATTAAAAATTTTTAAAATTTCTTTCTCAATTTTAAAATTAACAAAACGATGCAAATATGAGCGAGTATTTATTAAAAGCGTTATTTACTTTTTTATTAATGTATAAAAGTACATTTTAAGCAGTCGTTTTTTATTATTAAATATACTTTTATAACACTATCGAAGGACAGCTGAGATCTACAATTTCAACTGTATGATAAAAAATTATAAGCAAAAATAATTAATTTTAAAAACAGTGGACGAATTTAAGAGATGCACATAAATATATATTTTATTTAATTATGTAATTTTTGCCATTTACACTCAGGCCATCTGCTTATAGTCTTGCTACTGATTGCAGATTTAAATACTACTAAAAAAAAAATATGTAATTTAATAAATGAAAATATGTCTCAAAATTATTTATAACTTATATAATATAATAAATATCTATCAAAACTTGAAGTAATCGTCCCACATCATCTCGAATTCCTTGCGACATATAAATTAAACCCAATATATATTAACCAATTACTAAACATAATTCAAATTACGTAGTATAATCAGCGTCTTTGAATATAACATATACGTATCTATTATACCCCCAAATAGCTTATTAAGTGCAAACTTTGCTAATATCCACACCGTATATCTTCAGAGTTGCATTAAATTATTGCATATATAGATGATAGTATGGCACATTTACTTCGAGTTCGTGTAATGATGGTTTACTTTGAACAAATGTAGAGATAACCTTCTTAGAAATATACATTGTTAAACTACACTCCTTTTTCCGCATACATGCTCCAGATGTTTGTAATAAAATCTCGTCATGCTTTCAAAACTACCTGATGGTGATTACTGTATGAATAGACTGATGTTAGAGACAATTCGTGACAGAAGTAAATATAGTGAGTGCACTTATTATTTGTTTTGTTTTCGTGAATTTTGCTCATTTTGCTCATAAGGAGAGTTTAGTGATTTGTTATTTTGCTATTAAATGTTCATTTTGTTTGATGGAAGAGTGAAGAGTTAAACTTAATTCGAATCCAAAATCGACGTGTTTATTTATACATATTTCAACTCCACCTCGACACATTTACTTAAAACAAAATCCACGCATAAGTATTTGTTATAGAACGCCAGCAATAACAAAGTTATTGTAACTTTTCTTTGTCGCAGAATACTTTTTTGTATGAGATATCGATCTTTATTTACGACGGAGTACTAAAGGCGGCCACGAACAATCTGCCATAATAATGCTAACAAGACGGCTTTAGTTCTTGCTACACTGTAAAAGAAAAGTTTCATTATTTTCCATGTACTTTCGCACCTCACTGCGTTTTTGCTATATTTTTTTCTAAAACATTACTCACGTTTTGTAAGTATATTTTTTTAAAATGAACTTTGAACTAAAAGTGTGACGCACGCGAGTTGCATAATTTTCCTGGTTGCACCGCTAGGTTGGGTATAAAGGGAAAAGTTGGAAAAAACAGTGCTTTTAACACCTGAGCTGGATGCGGACGTGCGAGGCCCGAATGTCAGCCACATTGCAACGTAAGCGTAAAGTCTGTAGTGGTACAAGTTACGAGTATCATTATTACGTTTAAAAAATCAAAAATAACATATTTTTTGAAAGTTAAAGTTATAATAATATAAAATAATGAATGAATGAACAAAATTAGAAATGAGGTAAATAACTGAATTGTATGAAAATTTGTCACTTATACTAGTTTATGTATTGTATATATTACTTTTTATTTTAACATATAGATAATTTATATGCGATTCTTGTAAAATAAATATACGATAAAGAGAAAAAAAATATAGTATATTGTTCTATTATATTGTGTAGTTTGACTGGCAGTCTTAGAAGGAAGTAATTATAGACTCAATGTTCCATTTTCTATTATTATTAAATATTGTGTGCTCACCAGTGTAACCTCAGACCACACTTTGTCAACTTACTCAGGCGAGAACGTATAATTAAATAATATGAACATTTTCCTGAGTAGAATTGAAACAACAATCTTTTTTAATCTATAGGTCTATTTTTCTACGATAACACATTTCACGATGTATCCCGCAAAGTAAACAAAGAAAACTTAGGAAATTAGCGGTCCCTATCTTCCACTTAATTTTCATTACATTTCATAATAAGTGGCGTAACTCAACGCCGCGTTTTATCTTCTTACCGACACGACAACATATTATAATAATTTAAATACTACTTATCGCTACACGCCTTTAACATACACTTGAGTAGAGTACAGTATAATGTGCTCGCACAGCGTGACCGCGAGGCATGACCGACTGCCTCCTGTGGCTCCGTTGTTTACAGCTACTATGGACAGACTTACATATGTATATTACATACAACTTCATACAAATATAGCCCTACGAAAAATGATTTATTACTGACTTATTTTATACAAAACGAAAACGTGTTATTACTTAAAATGACCCATTTTAACAAATTACTTTCGTTTTACTAGTGTGATAAAACATAATGATAACTCTATTTAGAATTTAATAGCAATATTTTAAACGTTTACATTTTTCGTTGCCTTGACCCGTTTTTATGTAATTTAGTGGAAAAGTATTTTTTTTGCTGTCCCTCCGCCCTCGTTTTAAGCTTGTTTTAAGTTGATATCGTGTTTAAAATATCTACATGTATTTTATTTGTATGAAATTGTAGATTTTTGTTATGTTATTATAATAATATTATAAGGTAACATATTTATTTATAAGTATTAAGTTAATAATATTAACATTTATTAAGAGAATTTATAAAGAAGTTTTCAAAAAATCTAAGCCAGCAATGGTATTTAGATAAAGTATCTACACATACCAACCCACAACCACATACTTACACATAAACAAAAAGTAAAAAAAATGAGATTTATCACTACGGAAACTTTGCTTACTACAAACGTAGAAAACTTGAAGATTATATAGCAAAAAGGATTTTTATAAGGCAAGAAGATATCCTGACATAACAATTTCTAAGGATTTAATGTAACATGCTACTTGGTACACATTTGTGGTTGCCAACATTCAACTTTTGTTTTTATATTCAATGTTCCTATTTAGTCTTTAGACATCTCATGCGGAGTGAGCTTCCTTTGTAAGCTTATAAAATTCTTCTCAAAGAGTAGCGTCTTTTAGTTGAGAAATGTATTTCATTTTGCATTAATTAACTGTATTTGTTAGTTTTCATATGATTATCTCTTATGAGTATAATTTTTCAGTTCATGTAATATTATTTTAAGGCCGTCCTGGCATAGTTGGGGGCACGGTTGGGGGTTCGATTCCCATTCGAGGGGATGAATTGTTATTTAGGAATAGTTTAATTTCTTTACTGTAGTACCTACTTAATCTTTAGATTCCTTTTACCTAAGATGTAAGATCATGGATAAAAAAAGTCGAAAATAATGTTTTTTAATTTAAAAAAGCAATGCACAAGAATATAAAATATTAATTTCGATTCCACTCTTAATATTTACAACCATTTAGTTACTTGGTTGATTCTCGGTTGCGTGATGGTAGAAATCCACAGCCAACAAAACTTTATTGGAAGCTATAAATTGGTAATAAAACGTATATTAAAAGTTCGATTCTATTCCTTTTCT
>FASU01005741.1:0-13794 GCA_001486225.1 Heliconius pardalinus sergestus | reverse complement strand
GGCTTTATGTAAAAAATATAAATTATTATAAATTAATAGATTCTTTTCTTGTTTTTTTTTACCTCGCAATCATAATATTCTGTTTTCTATGTTGTTTTGTTGGACGACGTTGAAATATAAAAATATATATCGCCAATGATTAATACCAAACGTCCTCATTACCCCTAGTTAGATTTGAACTGACAACCTTCACGTGGGACAGGCGGTTAATTTTATAATTAAACAATCTCATACTGCACTGGCCTTTTTTCTTAATATAGTTATTTTTCCTTGAATCCCCTTCAAACCTTTGTATAATATTAATAAAGTATGTGAAGTTATGTTTTTATTTATATGTCCAATAAAAGTACCGCTAACCAAACGTGATAACGACGCTGCATTCTTATGCACGTGAGTCATTATGAGATTTCATGATGTGAAAGCAGTTCGAGGTGGAGATCCAAAATCGATAGCGATGACACCTATAGTTCAAATTATAAAATAATGCCTTGTAAAAATACTTATGTATGTTATTCTTGAAACAAATACATGTTATTCTTAAGAATACAGGACAAAAGGTCGATTTAGCTATTTTCTTTTTTTTGTTTCACGCTGTAAAACAGCAGCAGTTCTACATAGCAGAGTAGGCAGAAGCAACCTGGGAGTCTAATATTAAGACATTTTCCGTCCAATTAGAGGCAGTGGCGAAATTTAACGCCCCGCTTTGCCTCATTATAAGAGAGATGCAAATGTTGAATATTTCATTCAACCGTATGGGAATCGTACCCACAACTAATCGTGTTTATAGTTGCATTCTTATGCCACTATGCCAAGACGGTCCTCAACCTCAAGTTATTTTCTAGAAGAACAAGGTAAATCCACGTAAATACCTAATACAAAGACGCACGGCGACAATTTTATGTTTTCAAAACAACGTATGATACATTCCCTTTATTATTAACAGTTCATATACCATCAGGTTCGATGACCTCAATGGCCACTATAATTTATTTTGAATGATACAATTAAATTTATTCCCTATTATTGAAGGAATATGGTTGGAACTCCTTAATCTTTTGTTTAACATTCAAATATTTACATATATGCAATGTCATAGTGCAATTGATTATAATTAAAACCTTATAAAAATTACATTTATATTAGGTATATATATACAATATTTCTTATAAAGATGTATATACCTAAAATATATGAATGAAATAATATGTTTAAAAAAAATAATGAAAATAAATCTTTATAATTGTTATCAAGGCTCTTATTCTCATATGGCATATAAAAACAATAAATAATAATTCATTCTTCCTAGTGGGAATTGAACTGCTTACTGACACGCTTGGGCCATTGCGCCATTAAGGCTTCAAAAATTTTTAACTGATACTTAAATAATCTCACAAAACGATACATTAAGCCAAGTTTATTTAGTGATCGAAATTGCGAACGCTATTAAGATATCACAAAGCTAAAATAGCATTGCACGCCATTGGCGAAGAGCAAAAAATAAAAAGTAAGGAAATGAATGGAGAATATAGAAGCTACTTGAATTGGTAAGCCGTAGCAACGCTTCTCAGGCTCATTGATCTTTTGTACGTACTAAGAATATTGTTTATATTATTATGGAACTTTTTAAATTTATTTTCTCTCTCTCTCTCTCTCTCTTAGCGTCACGATGTATTCTATACTTAGCATGGTAGGCAGAGGGAATTGGGAACCTGGTGTTAAGACATTCCGTTCCCATTAACATACTTCGCCATTTTCCGCTGAATTCTAGAGCATTTAGTTCTGATATAAATTAATTAATGTAAATAATAATATGATGGGATGTTTTAATTTCTTTTATTTTCTTTTAGCAAAGATAAAATAACAAGTAACATCTTTAATAAAACATTTAGTTTAAATTTTTCTCCAAAATGATTTTGCTATAATTTCAACATTATCAAAATAAAATTGATAATTTTCATTAATTATAAAACTTAACGAAAATCATATAATCCCCATAATCCAATCAATAATTTAGAGATAAGCAAAACGAAAACCACTTCTCCAATCGGAGAAGCAGAGAAGTGGTACTGGTCCTATAAAGAGATTGCAAATCCGAAATAACGCAGTCGACGAACAAAACAAGAGACGGTAGCACAATAAGACAATGTTCCGCGTGCCGAGCAAAGGCGACGTCCAAAGAGGATTTATGTGCGGTATCACCTGCCCCTTATTTCGCTAAATCTAACTTAGTTTCATTCAAGTGTACTATACCTACCTATTTTTAATTCTAAATGGAAATGAATTGTTTTGCAGAATTGCATGAAAGTGGAAAATTATGCGATTCTTTTTATGGTTATATATATGTGTAGCACTTATTAGTTGTCAGTATTTATTTAAAAAATTAAGTAGGGGAACGGAAGTGTTTTGATGGGTACAGAGTGTCTTTGATTCTAGCTTCTCTCTGCCTGATGAAAACAGCGTGAAGCCTAAGAAAAATATTTTCTGTTTCTGCCTCTTTTATATTTTCCATTTTATGTTAATTTTTTTACGATACGTATCTCCCCAAGTAGTAATACTTCAATGTGCTTCAGATGGGATCATCACGACATACAACAAAATTGAACTTTTTCAAACAAAAATAAGATATTAAAAATCTTCAATATGAAAAATATACAATTCAACTTTTGTAAAGTTTTCAAAAATCTACCATCTGTTAGTACTATTAATTTCAATAAATTACGCAATAAATACACAAAACAACCCTCATAAAACGTTACACAATTACGTGTAAATAACATAATCCTTAAAGATCAGACAGACAGGCTGTTAATCCCGAAAGAGCTTCATCGGGAGATAGCGGTAATGAATTTCTTTCATTGAGTATTCACAAAGCACCGGCATCCCGCTTAGAAGCGCTGTGAATCGGCCACCATTTGCACAGTAAAAAAAAAATAAACAAACTGTGGTCGCATCAAATTGCTCAGAGTAAGTGCGAAGCCAGGCCCCGCGAGCACTTTCTCATGCAAAAGTCGAACGGTTACTTGAATTCTTAGCTGAACCACTTGTCGGTTTTACGAGCGTAGAGCGATTTAATCCACTTAAAACGCGAAGCACAAACTCGGTGCCGACAAAGCTCTCAGCCGCTCTCATTTAAAAATGGAAATAAACCCTCGGCCATCTTTGACTCGACGCGCGACTGGTTGAATTCTAAGTACGTTTCTCCAGTGGCTAGCTGCTGATTCTTTTTGTATTGATGGATAGCATCCTGTTCGACGTCTAAGCTTCCAAGCTATCTTCATTTAGCTATATTGACTACCCTTCAAGCGTATTGATTGAGTTTGTTCTATTTATATTTATTGTCCATTTCAGATATTTGGCATGGCAGTACTGTCTTTATTGTGGTGCACTTAATCTCCATCCATATTTTCACAATGACTGAACGAGGACGTTGCCAATATATTTTCTGGCAAATTGTTATTTTGCCAAGAAAGTGTGGTGAAGGATATTTTATGTTGTTTTGTAAACTACCTTTCTGTTTTAACATTGCTGTAAATTTTTCACCATAAAATTTAATGGAAAATTTTATTTTTATTTATAATTTCATATATAGTTGCTAGAAAGTAGAAAAGAGGGAAACATCCCATCGAACGTTTATGTTAATTGTATGTAAGTCATAATGAAATGGCTTTGGCTACTGCGGTGGGCGTTTCGTTTATTTTCTTACCTGGTCTACAGCGCCAGTCGATTAAACTTTCTTCGTGCTATTAACTTCGATCCCGCATACCAACATCGTCTTGTTTAAATACCTTGTGTAGTTCCGTTAAGATAATATTTATCGTCTGAAACTGCGCAGGAAATGCTAATCTTTGCTTACAGTTGAGTACGTCTAAACATCAGTGCGGTACAATTTTTTTGCAATCATTTGTTTACTTATCATTCATTCTTATTAGGCTATCTTAAAATTTTTATCGTTAAGATAAATTTAATTTTCAATATCATACGTTTTACAATTTATAAAATTCTGTTTTTATCTAATGAAAAAGCTCATAAAATTTATCAGGGAAAAAGGTTATTTTCGCAAATTTTTAAATACTAAATAAAATTTGTAACTTTATTAAATGTGACTAATACTTTAATGTAATATTTTATATATAATCAGTCCGTAGAGTATAATTGATAAAGTACCCTCATTTTAACAAACAAAATATTACGCATGTGTAAATATTTTACTTAAGCCAACATCTTACTACGCCGCCAGCGCCATAATGAAACTTTTAATTAATTACCCTCATTTAAGGAATCTTTTTAGCATGGCTAATTTAAATTTCCTTCTATAATTTAGACCCCCAGTATTTAATTGTTCAGTATTACTCTCCTGTTTTTTTCTTTTTTGGGGTTTGGCGGAAATTGCGTGGAAGGAAGCGACCTCCAAGCAAATAGGTCTCTAGGCGCCAGATAATTACGGTTTTTTATACTTCACCCGCGTTCAGGCTTTAATAGGCAATGTAATTAGCAGAATGTTACTTTTAAAACCAGTAATAGTACGCGCTTCTAATTCTTTACGAGCTCTCTGTATGGGATAACAAGTTTTTACCCCTTAATAAACATGCGCAATTGTTTGAAAGAAATGGTTGTAAATTATGGTAATTTACACTGGTTTCTTGGAGTTATATAAAATTATGATTGCCTATTATTATTGCTTATTTGTATATGTATGAGTGTATTGACAAGAATGAGAAACTAGAAAATTAATAACTATATTTGTGTATTTGGATTCCGTTAGTATCATAATAAAATGTTATCAATCTATGACAAACATAATATGGAACAGTGGCGTAAATAGATAAATCAAAAACAATTAATGCTTGCGGGGTCGGAAGTCCTCTTGTCTATATTCTTATTAATTTCCATTTTTTTGTTTAGGATGGAGATCGAGGCTACCTTGAAGGATTAGCATCACGTTACGCCGATTTATTCTCCACACATTACGGAGATGTTCTGGACCATCTCGAGGAGTTGAGAAGGCATGAATGGGATGAAATGTCTCCCAGGATGAGAGTGCTAGGGGGCAATGGTACTCCTGAAACACCTCCGTCAGCCAGCCCTGGAACATTAGCCTTGAACAACTTGACAACATCCCATTCTCAACCAATTTATGTGCCTGGAAAATATTCGGTAAGAAAAAAAATATTTATGATAAACTGACTTGTTATTAACTTTTACGTTCAATTGGAAATCTTCATATATTAAACATTATATAAATATATATGTATAATTATATTCAAAACTCTTGCAAAATTCTGTTAGAATAAATAGCATTTTGAATTTGAATTAATATTAAATATTTTTTCGAAACAATACGAGTAAATAATAAAGCAAATTTAAAACTTTAAAAAAAATGTAAATTTCAATATCTATAACGAAAAAGTAAATTGATAAATCTTTATTTGCAGCCTTCGAGCTGTCTAACAGACAAGGAAGAGGATGAGATTTACGGATTTGGATACGGTGTATTCGGAAAACAAATGTTGCAAAGGCAGCAACAGCAAAAACAGCTTCTACTGGCGCAGCCTACGCAGCCCCTGATGCACAACCAACAACACAATTACCAGAGGTAAGTCAACACAAAATACAAGCCCACCTCTATTCTCTATTATTCTACGTCTATAGTATTATTAAGTTTGAACGAACCTAATTTATACTTAGCGAGTACATTTTGCAAAATGCAGTAAGTTCGTTTATTAAGTCTTAGGATGCATGTAGGATGAAGACAGGATGAATTTATGGTGGAAATCTCATTTGAAAACATGTTCTTGTGAGTATAATGTAGACATTTTATCGATATTATATAATATTTCTTTTATTTGGAAGAGAATAGAAGACAAAGTGACTCGTCACTAAATCCTAAGCATTATAAAGTTCACTTTCTTCCGAAACACTTTGCGAAAAATACATTTAGCCTAAGGGCTAACTTAGGCCAATTTGAATTTTGTTTCTTTTTACTACGTGTAAAGTACGCGACAAGCAACATTACATAATAGAATATCCGTAAACAGAAATAGAAATATATAATGTTTTATATTTTGACTGAACAGGTGTACTTATTAGATAAGCTTTTACGATGCATGTTTAAAGCCTAATCTAAATTGAAATCAGACGTTCGAATGGCGACAGCAGAAGCTAAGACGGAGAATTATAGTGTGCCGCCAGATTGTGAAAAATCTTCTATTGAATTTTTATGTTTAATAATATAAATATTTTTCTAAAGATATTTTTGATTAAATGGATTAAATTATTATATCAATGAAAGCTCAGCTTTGTCTTCGTTACATTACATATGTAAACTAAAGCTTTAGGGAAATAAATATTAATACAAAAATAAGAAGTCAAGAGTAAGAAGTTTATTTTAAAAGACAAAAGTTTTTGCCAATTTCGATACACAAATAGGTGTAATATTAACTTAGACGTATTAAGAAATAATTCAAATTCACAGAAATTGTTATTGATATTAAATATTTTACTTATTACCAGGATTTTCAAAGAAATCGTGCACTTCGATTTAAAAATGTTAGCATATTGTATTTACGGTCGAACAAGGTACAAGGGAAAACCCGTTCGGCCTTTTAATTATCTCTTCGTAACAGTAAAATAAATTTAAATTAACACTCCAAGATATTTGTTCGAAGAAGAAGATATTGCAGTAATTATTTAACTGAAACTCTATATGTGTCGATTACATACAAGATAACGTCAACGGATTTATTAATATCAAATTAATAAGTAAAATCGATAATAAATATTTCAATATATGTTAAATAAGGAATATCGTGCTTATCTATGTCATATATTTGTAGGAAATAGATAAAAGTTCTATGAATCATTTAAGTATTGGTAATATTTTGCAAGGCGAATACGCTCACGCGAAATCTATATCGGGGTTCAATTAAAGAGATAAATATGTTATATATGAAATATCGTTTATTATACGAGTATATAGTCTGTTTGACATATGATATTTATGCTAATTTAATATATCACAGCATTTAGGTGTCATTTACATTTATAATTACTCTAAATTATATCAGTCAAGCCTAATTAACTAAATAATACATTTAGTTACGTATATAATGTTAATGATGTATTTCTACGTGTAAAACCTATTTTTGACTTTACTTGCTAAAATGGGTAAAATTTGCAGAATTTTTATTCTATCTTGATATAATTTTGTTTTATTAACTTTCCAGATTATAATGATTGATGTAGTTGATTTAGGTAGCACAGCTCTTTTATTCGAATCGAATATCTCGTACATTTAAATTATTACTTTTGTTAGAGCCAATTCAAAGGGAAAAAAAGACAAGGTCTGATTGTAGGTTGTGGGTTCGACCTCCAATCGAGGATATGTTCATATTTAAATCATTTTGATTCCCCCACTATAAGTGAAACAAAGTGCGACATAGAGTTCTGGCACTCACACGCAAAATAATAACAATAACGTTTTCTCGGCCTGTTCTGTATACGGGATAAAGCGTGAAACTCGCGTTATAAGATACGTACAACGTATAACGATTTTATTTCAAAAAACAAAATCAATGTTCATAAATTTATATGCAGAAAATCAGGCAAAGCTTACCTTGTCACTGCGCCTACGCATCCTCCTCTGAGTTGTTTGATGCTAATTAGGTCCGCTACAAGTTGGCCCGGCTAATGAATTACCTCGTAAAATCTGTGGCGTGCTTTCATTTTATATAGATTACGAGTAAATTGATATTTTGCTTCGAAATATGTTTTATTTTATCTCTAATTTATGTTAACAGTTTCCTCTTTGTATTAGTTATTTCCAACGTTTTATCATAATTTAAATAATTTAAAAGGCGGCGACAAATTTATGATACTAGCGGTATATGATTAGGTCAAATAAAATGGTTTGGCAAATAAATTAATGACCAAATTAAATAAATAACACTTTTTCTATATTCTCCTGTGATAAGGTCCGAAAAATTATCACGAGTAACTTTTAGAGGCCAGGCGTGGCGTAGGGGCAGCAGGTTGTGTATGGGAAGGGAGTGTCTTTACACTATCTTTTTTGTGCGGGAAGTGAAGCTATAAAAAAGTAAATTTTCGTTAACTTTTTTTGTTAAAAACTATTTGTAGGAGAAGTATGAGTTCTAGAAATAGAATATAATATAAACTTGTTTATTTCATTATTTATCAAAATGTCAAACAAACAAGATAATCAGAGTCTAGATAAGAAGAGAAGAAATCTTTAATTAACTTGCTGCCAGTAAATTACAAATGTTAAGATTAGACTTTTTAACTTATAGCTTCTGGCTTTGAAGTATTTTTATTTAAGTGGGCGTCGTATGTGTCGTAAATAAACAGTAATATCAAAAGTACTTCATCTGAACAATGTTCTTGAACGATTGGTGGGTGTCGTATAAACTGATGTGTAGGTAGGTTTGGACGCTATTGTATGAAAGGTATAAACAGGTTTTTTTTTGTATTTTTAACAAAATATTAATATGTATTTTTATTTTTCTCTACTTGCTTATTTGCATTTAATATAATTTTTAATTTCTTTTAAATATAATTCCCTGCAATGTAATATATGTACGAAATAAAACACATATTCGTGTCTTGGGATATATAAAATAGTAGCTGTCAATTAACACTACGCTGAATCCAACTAACAAGCTAAGAGAGATAGCGCTTCAACGGCGAAAAACAACTAGAGGAGCTTTGGGATTTCCTTACATTGTAAGAATACTTCTCAATTTTTTGTTTCCTGTATGTATGTACTATGAAATATATCTTTTAAAGTTTTATTTAAAAAATAATGAGAAGAAAATGATTTTTTTGAATTGATGATTAATTATTTCCAGTCTGCTCTATTTATTTGCGGACCGATTTAGTTTTTTATTTATTTTTCACATTTCAATTGATTTTTTGTTGCCAATGAATTAATTTATATATTAGGTATGTATTGTTTTTTTTTGTATCTCTTAATATTCTTGCAAATAAAAAAACAGAATCATCAAAAAATAATATTTTATTTTATCTATACTAGTAAGTTTCTATAACTTTCTGTCCTGTCAATTGTGTCTAAGTTTTAAAGCGCTTACAAAGCTAAACTGCTGACGTCCTCCGATATTAGAGACCGAATATAGCAGTCGGACCAATTATAAAACGGGTGTGAGGAAGTGGCATATCAGCAAATTCGATTACTTATGCTGCTGTGGACATTTTCCAACTTTGAATAGGAAACTAGAACAAGATGAAGGACGTTTATAATTATTATATTAGCGTATATTATGATTGTGAATACGAAAATAATTGATTTTATAAAAAAAATATTAGGATGTAAGAAATGTTATAATTCTGGAAGCCATTTGCCCCAAAACCAGAGCGACGAAATGGAAATTTAAATATTTTCTCTAGTGGGAATCGAACCCACAACCTATCGAGTTTACAGTCACATGCGTCTGTACCTGCACTACGATTGACCTCGTTAACTTCACAGAGAAGTATACCTGGTAAATAATTATTTAACCAATCAATATTTGAATACAAATATACGTGTAAATCTGTCCACATTAATCTTTATTGGACACTATAAAGCTTGTTGCATCATCGGTGATTAAGCTTGTTTCTATCAACATGAAAAAGCTCGCAACAGTCCTGGATTTATCTAAGTGCCTGCATAAATGCGCAATGCTTCGTTACGTTCGTGCTATCTGCTACCCGTTGGTTTCCTTTCGTCATAGCATATAATGTTAAACGGCTTTGTATTAGTGTTAGTTTATTTAAAGGATTTTTGACTGTTTTAAATTTAAAAAAAAAGAGAAGAGAATATAGAAAGAAATAAATGAGACTTTGCAGTAAAATTATGATATGATTCTTCATTCATTTCAAACGCCCGAAACTTAAGTTTGTCAATTTTTATAAGTTGTAATTTCTATTGAGCTACAATCCTGAAAGTGATACGGAACCATCGGTGAGTGACTCCAACACAGATTTGGCCAGTTTTTTAACATTATCACATTTTTAACTTTTCCTTTTGAAGAGATCACTTCTAGATCTCATTATTTAATAAAAATATAAAATAAGCGAGTCCAACAGTATATTAATTTAATATACCTACATATTACGTTCATGCACTTCTACATAAGTGTATTTAACACTTTAAAAAAATACAAAGTTTAATATAAATATATTACTTAGAAGTCTGCAAATATTATAAGAAGATGATAGTTATAAAGTCCAGTTTAAGTATCTATCTATTTCTATAGGCTATGGCTCGTCGGTGGCTCAAATTGGAACCGGTTAAACTTACTTGCTTGTTTTAAAAGCAATTACCCGACCGACAATGTTGGAGAAGGTTAACACGTTTCTTATATGGGTGGGATAAGAATGTTATATGCAAGCGTGTTTCACGTAATACTGTATGTTGTATTTATTTTCCCATAGAAATATTTATTTATGAAATGCTTTATCTAAGATTTTTTATTTTTTACTGTATTTTCGTGTATATACTGATTTATTTATTTATTAATTAACATGCTTAATGTCAATGCCTTCTCTTTAGAAGGAAAAAACAATTTCGCGGTTCTGTTGCCACAAATTCTCAACTTCAACTAGCGAGATATAACATATTAGTGTAGGATTTGAACCTGCAATCACCAGAAGCGACGGTGTTAAACTTCAACATACGAGATATTACATTTAAAAGTAATTTAACTATAGCTTGTTATATTTTTTCGTCCCATATGTGTATAATACATCAAACGGCTGTAATTACTAACGCAAAGCAATTTTGTGCATAAAATAAAATTGAACGTTGACACACACCATCAATCTTTACCTCATTTTGCATTAAAACCGTGAACGACGCGATGCAATTAAGATTAATGTAGGCTTCAATCAGATTAATATTTATTTCGTTAGTAATATATTTACCTGTATGTGGTCTTGAGGCCGGTCGTAGCTCTTCAGCGTGAGCGTGTGACTGTAAACTCTACAGGTACTGAGTTCGATCCCCATTTGAGGAAATTAAATATTTAATAATTTCATTTCTTCGCTCTGGTGTCGAGGCAAAGCGCGGCGTTGAGTTCCGCCACTCAACACGCAATGCCTCTAGAATTCGGCGGAAAATTGGGAACGGAGTGTCTTAACAATAGATTTCCTCTGCCTACCCTTCTGTGTGCAGAATACAGCGGTAAGCTGAAAAAAAAAAGTAATGTATGTACACCGTAGGCCAATATGTAATGGATTAAATTACATATTTATTAATAAATCCGATCATAGATTTACTCAATCAAAGGAATTAGCGGCTGTGGTGAGCGTCGCTTTCGCTTGGCGTATTTTTTAAATTTTCGCCTTTTACGTCGCATTCATTCGTTTCGCTCGGAACCGTACGCGCTGATTTTCGCAAATGTGATTGCCCACGTAAATTTATATTCGGCGAAGTCAATTGGACCGAAAATCAATATTTATTGCATCACTTCATATGGGCACCAATACGACAGCGTCCGTGTTGATTTGTTGTCCTTTGTGGGTCCCGTGGTGGTAGTGGTTGTACGATAAATGGTTATAATGCCTTATACCTGCTCATGCTCATTCTGCTCTGAATCATTTCCATATGCTTTGAGCTCTAAATCAACTTTGTGTGTCCTTTACTGAAATTAATATGTGTAGCACATGTTCAGGTTGTTCCTTTGTGTATAGAGAGGCTGTTAGCTTGCTGGTAGCCAATGATAATGTTATGTAAAGTGCATATCACTCGTATTCATTATGTACGTATTAATTGGATTATGAGGCCAGTCGTGGTGCAAGCAAGAGCGTGATTGTAAACACGATAAGTTGTGAGTTTGATTCTTACTAGAGGAAAAGAAATATCTAATATTTTTATTTCCTCGCTGTGATAACGAGGTAAAGCGCGGCGTTGAGTTCTGCAACCACAAGCGGCAATGTCTCCAGAATTCGGTGGAAAATGGGGAACAGAAGTGGAGCTCTAGGTTCCCAGTTTCCTCTGCCTACCCTGTCTGCAGATGTGCGGGATACAGCGTGAAATTAAAAAAAAATATTAACTAATTTTCCTACTAAAAAAATCTAAATGAGGCATCTACGTATATTGTAGATATACATATATTTACGAATATTTCAATTTTATCTTAATAAAAGGAAAAAGAATTATATTAGTCATATGTTGCAATTTTTTAAATGACACCAAATTTTTATTTAGAAAAAAACCTAAGCTTGTATAAAATGTAAAAAAATTATGCAAAAAGTGGTATTAACCCAAAATTAAATCCATTTTAAATTGAGTAAAACAGATTATATAAAATTAGTCATTTCCGTTAAAATTTTGTTTAATAAAAATAATTACAAACATACCTACGCGGTTTGTTAAGAATTTATTAACTGTACATAATAATAAAATTGTAACTGATCGAGCCTGTACATGAAAGACAGACTGACACATTAACATTTAAAGTTTCTTTTATTTAAATCGAATCATAAATAAAAAAGTAATACTTATTAATATATATATTTTTTGACAAAATTGATAATATTATTAGATAACGAAAGAGAGAATCCAGATTTGTAAATAAATAATTGTGTACTTCAAGAAGTGAGAGACGCGGGCGGGGCGCTAGTCTTAACATATTTTTACAAATAAAAAATGCAAACTCGCTAGGTAGTTGACTTCCTTTGTAGATAGATTGATGATAGAGAGCCGTGTATATGAAAAAGTGACGAAGGGCGTAACCCTTAGTTTTTACTGCTTTTCATCTATCATAAATTTTGAAACTATAGTTATTAAAAGTACTATAGTCTATCATGGGGAAGTGGAACGGCGCCCCTCTGCAAGCGCTGGTAGGTGAATCGTTTCTACTCAGGGAATGTTTCTATTTAAGTTATTTTGTGTCTCCTGAGTTGATAAGACACAGTGTGGTGAGCGAGGAACGGAGTGCCTTGACACTGCGCTGTCTCTGTTTTCTTATGTGAAGCCGAGATGTATATTGAAATCTATCTGACTTAAAGCAATTTGTTAAGGATTCCATTCTAATTAAGACCATTTATACATCTAAAACATTAGTGGAAGTGGCCAGTTAGACATTTGCTGTTAGCAGTTAATATCATATGTATTTAAAATGGACCAAAATCATTGTAATTGCTTGCAAAGCCATCAAAACGGGGTGAAAGGATCATCATCAATTATAAGATTATTTAGATGAATATTAAAAAAATTATGTACTTCTTTTATATTTTTCAAAATCACTCGTATGAAAATTCAACGTATAGTAATATTTAAGCGTGAAATTAAAAATATATATGTTTTTGTTACAGCTGTCTCAGCCCCCGTTCTGCGTATTTTTACGAGTTCCCTCCTAGCGGTGAGTAATGAAAAACAGCCTACAGCCTCAATTGTCTAGATATTTCTTAATCAAGTTAATGTAAATCTAGTGACATTTAGAGATTTAGGTTCATAATAAAATAGTATTTCCAAATCTTTTACATATTTAAACTTTATTTAAATTTTTCTATAATTTCTTATTTTCATTTTCAAATTTGCACAAATTTTATTCCAACATTAAATATAAACTAATCTGATTCATTAGACAATTGCCTTGGTACTGCTAAGAAGAAAGTAACAACTTTTTCGAGACTATTGCGAGGCCTAAAATCTCATAGGAAAGAAAAACACGGTTCCTGTTCGCCCAAACATTCTCACAGTCCAAGACAACTGCCACCACAGAGGGTAAGAAAACTTTATATATTCGTTTAGTTTTCACGTTTAGTTAAAAAACAAAA
>FASU01005716.1:0-10381 GCA_001486225.1 Heliconius pardalinus sergestus | reverse complement strand
TTAATTACATGAAGGATATGTTTTGATTTCCGTTCTTAATTTCAATAAAAAAATAGATAGAATAGATTTAGCAACCATAGTAATATGTAAATCAATATTAATTATTAAGATTGTCATGGCGCACTGGAACTGACTATAAACACGATTCTTATATGTTTAATTTCCACACGAGGGAACCTGGAAACCTTATGATAAAACATTTCGTTCCCATTAAGACACTTTCGTTTTCCATTTCCGCCGAATACTCGAGGCATTGCGTGTTTTCGTCATACATCACGCAATATCTCGAATACTAAGTGAAAAGTGGCAGAAGAGTGTCTCAACATAAGTTTCCTTCTGCCTACCCTGCTATATGCAGGAAGCAGCCTGAAGCTGCAAAAAGAATAATAATTATTAAAGTCATTTGTTGAATCTAACATGATACTACGTACAAGGGTACGTGTTCAATTGCGTCATAAAATCATTTCCTTTTATGTCGGTAATCTCCTATGATGGTTGGAGATATCAAAGTCTTCTTTATGCTACATTAGTCATCCGCTTTGTAAGTTTCTTGTATTACAAAAAAATATAAATCTTAGCTAGAATGAGCACTTAAACGATGTCACGTTTATTTTAATCTATCACGATGTGTTTTTTCTTTTAGTTTTCTTGTTTAAAAATATGAATGATAGTCTTACTAGTATAAGCAATTAGATGTTAGATAATCAGAAAAACATTGAGATGTTTTTATTTCTGTCCGTTCCATTTCCATTAAGACTTCATTGTCCACTTTGCGCTAAATTGCCAGTGCGAGAAAATGAAAAGGAACCTATCGCATTTCCAGTCGCACGTTTGTACCCCTTCGCCACAAGTGGCCTAAAAAACTTTTATGGTAATAAAAATTGTTTAATAAATACAAATTGGCAATCTACTTCCAACGTGTACAAGCATCTTACAGTGGAGGTTCTCCAATCGGCCCACGCGATCTGTCTGACATCACTCATCCTAGGGACCGTTAGCGACCTTCAAATATACCTAGGCTTATCGCGATACATACCGTGTAGGCGAAAACTTAGATGGTACTTAAACTATTTTTTTTCTACTAATAACAATATTTTTTTATGTTTCAGTTTCATTTTATAGTTCCACAATTAAAAAAAATGTACCCCGCTTAAAATTTGAACCTACTAGGTACATCGAATAAAAAACAAACTGAAATTACCTGTCTTTTTAAATCGGTTAAAAGTATCTTTTATCCCTGAATTCAGTAAAATAAATATGAGATTTAAAAAAGTACAATAGACAGATAAATCAGTTAAACAAGTAAAAGTAAGATACAAGTTTCAAAGTTGTAAGTTTTCACAATAGTGAAAGTCGACAAGCGACTGTAATAGAGGAGTAGACCACAAAGGTATTAAGTTCCCGTACACGACTACGTCCCAGTAAGCCGACACAAAGAACGGTTACGCTATGAATTGTATTTGTATAAGTATATTATACGAGTGACCGCCACCAACTTTGTTTAAGTTCACTTTAGGATTAAAAACGGAATATTACGATTTTCCTGTTGCTAATGGGATTTTGAGGAAATCTCCCTTACTGCTTCCTTACACTTCCTAACCTACTTGCCTTTCAAGTTGTTTAGTCCAATAATTTTGTCTGTGCCTTGTGTGTTAGTCTAGGTAACCGAAGATTTTTGTATATATAGAAATATGTATCTATTTTTTATTTCGACTAAAAAGTATTCATCCCTTACATTTTTTAGAGATATTGGTATATAACTTTACAACTTCTACTTATGCAAAATTTAAGAATTTAATTATACTCATTTATTAAATACAGTTTTAATTTCGCTTGTAATATTTAATTTGAACTTAAATGAAAAGTCAAATTATCTTAATGTGAAACTTTATAAAAGCTTTTAAGTTAAAAACTTTTACAATCGTCATAATAATCGTCATGTTACGGCGAAATGAATTGATATCTTTATCGTAATTAATAAAATAATCAATTAACTTATTTCGGCCATCATGTCATATTCAGGTAGCATCTTATTGTGAACACGACGTTTGTGGGTTCAATTCCCAATCGAGGATATTAAATATATTTATTTTCTCGCTATGGTAAATAGACAGCGCAGCGTAAATGTCTTAACTCATATGGTGTCTTAAGAATAGGTTTCCTTTGCTTAATCTGCTATTTTGAAAATAAGTAATTTCTTTTATGATCTTTATAAACGATATCAAATATTACTATCTAGCTATTATTAAAAAACACATTATATTGTCATATTGTAGTAAATAATCAGTATTATAATATCCTTTACAGCTTACTCTATCTGGTAATATGCTTATTTTATCAAAACAAGGTTATTTAGTCTGTTGACGCCTTGTAAGGAATGTCGTATAATATATTTCTACTTTAAGTAATTGCAAGCTACAATTTAAATGTATTTAACACACCTCAATATTAAGGAAAAGCTTTAGAATAAACATAAATATTTATTACTCATGTAGGTATAATTATTATATAGATATTTACACATTTATTTTTAAGTACTCTAGGTTTTTCTTTTTTTGTCAGTTTCACGCTGCATCCCACATATAGCAGGACACTCTATTCTCCTCTTTTCACTGAAATCCGAGAAACAATAAAAAACCCGAGATACTACACGTTGAGCGGCGTAATGAAAAAAAACTTATTTTGAATTGTTTTCTGTGAAGTCATTTGAAAAATCTACATTTAGAGGTTCTAATTTAGCATGTAAACACAACTTACGCCATATAAACTAAGTAAATATGCCTATAATTCTATAAGTGGCGAACAAACCAAGGTAAGCTCAATAAAGGAGCAATAAAGCTGAGTTACGAGCGTAGGTGCGTGGTGGCCACTGCGTATTTGCAAACCAAATATCTAGTTAGGACTTTGACGATATTGTCTTTACTTTTATGGGACAAGGACACACCTGTATAGGAAGCTTTTAGTAACAAGTTCATTTATTATGCTTGAAAATTGCATTTATAAAGCTTTTTGCTGAGTAAATACTATTGGTTATAATTATTTACTTAAGAGCTATTTAAACAGTTTTTGTTTTGTGTATATAATTTAAATTATACAATAATTTTAAATAATCAAAATTCCGTAAAAATCCTCGAATGCAAATTTGTATCAAACAGCGGACAAGATCGGAATACGTAATAAGTAAATACTCAAACCAAAG
The DNA here is from genome assembly GCA_001486225.1 of Heliconius pardalinus sergestus. Taxonomy (NCBI): domain Eukaryota; kingdom Metazoa; phylum Arthropoda; class Insecta; order Lepidoptera; family Nymphalidae; genus Heliconius; species Heliconius pardalinus. The sequence continues at coordinate 7,182 of FASU01005716.1, read as the reverse complement.
GTCTCTGAATGTAAATGTTATGAATGTATCGATATCAGGATCAGGAATAAAACTAAATCGATATTGTCACGCGACGCCACCTCCGAGCTTTGCAACTTCCTAATCTATGCATTAACTTTGGTAACTTAAAACTACGAGTATATTGGCGTTAGATATATTTCTAACCCGTTGCGGCACAGGGGAATATTATCTATCTGTAAATGTGATGTTAACGGTTCGATTCTCACTCAGAGAAGAGAGAAAATGTGCGGGATACAGCGTGAAGCTGACAAAAAAATTAAAGAATATATTGTAATGCTCAAAGTCAAAATAATATCTACAATATTGGTAATAATATAATAAATAAGGGGAGTTATTTTTAGTATAGTTCATTTAGAAAAGAAATAATTATACAGTATCTAAAATATATCTAATTAGACACGTAGCCTTTATACATTTACCATATATCATGTAAGTTTCACTAATCTGCAAACTTCGGCTATTAAACTCAAATCTACGATCAAAACTATAAAGTCGATGAACCTTGTTAAAAGTTTTATAACTTCGTGATACTATATAGGTACCTATTACGCGGTAATACTGCGACGTAAAATCGATTTTTATTATACATTTTATTTCAAATGATTTCTGTGATTGATATACTCGTATAGTTAAATTGAAAAGACATGGTTGTTTAACCTATCTATATAATTTGTACTAAGATTTTAAGTTTTTTTCTTTTTTTTAAATGTTTCTTGGGAAACACCCAGAGCTACAATTGTTTATTTAGTTTTGTTTTATTTGGTACCTATACCTACATATTCTAGTTTAATCAAATTTGAAGTTATAAAATATGAGTTCGCATAAAAGTCTTGCAACCTTTCAGAGCTTTCAATGTAAAAAAGTACGTCTATAATACAACCATACCATGTTTTTTACCTCTTATCTTAAATTCAAGCAAACGTAGTTATGGTAATATCAATAGATTCATTCAAATTTTATTCTTTTAGAGCAACACCGTAAATATATGTAAATTGGATGTAAAAATAGCAATTGACGACTTTAAGTTGTAAACCTTGCTATCAAAATGACATATTTTGCATTTGTGATTTATTTTAGTACCTAATAGTGATTTATACATTCAACTTTCTAGTATTAATTACAGAACTATATGTATTTACGTTGTATTGTAATAAGATTGTAGCTACCTACACTCCAAATGACGCGGATTGTAAAATCAATTCAAATTTTAAAATCATAGATATATTTATATAAATATATTTTTGTAAAAGAAGCTTCTATAAAAATTTATAGCAGAGTAGACAAAGGTAACCTAGTATTAAGACACTCCGTTCCCTACGTACCACACCTACCCATTTTTAAGACATCGCGTATTGAATGACAAAACTCAACACTGCGCTTTGTCTTATTACCAGACAGAGGAAATGAAAAAAGTTAATTTCTCTTAGTGGGAACAGAACCCACAACCATGGCGTTAACGGTCATACGCTATGCCACTACGCCACTAAAACCACAATTTCACGACGCAGTTTACTAATTCTTTAATTTTCCCAGTTGCGTATACAAAAACTATGAATATCGGCTAAAATAAAAAAAAACCATATGAGATACACATCTGTAAAATAATTATAATAAATATATAATAACGGATTCATAAAAGGTAATAAATCTTTACTCTCGTAACGGTAAAACATGATAAATATCTATATCTATATATATGTAGATATAGTATGGGTAGTTCGATGAACCTTGAAACCTGCATATTCGCGTGCATCACCCAAATATCCTGGCCAATACCATCGCTTTTCAAGGACAGATGTTCCTATACAACTCGGCTGTCACGCGAACGATGCAATTTACGATTCAAAACATATCACGCGAATCAGAATATATACCATTTTGTATGCTTGTCATAGAATGTATAAGTATTTTAGTATTTTACACGAAAATCAATTTGTAAATGTTATATTAAAAAGCTTACTTAAGCCGTATGTTTTAATTATCTTTACGCATTCTCTTTATGCAAAAGCAACTTAGCTTAACTATTATCTTTCTGTTGTCCATTGAGTGTGGAAACCTCTTTCCAAATTCAAGTCCACAAGACTTGTTAACTAAAGAAATTATCGTGATTAAAATCGAACTTACTACCACCGTATATACTGTTGGATAACTCTCAACTATGATATAATTGTAAAAACATATCCTTTAAGCTACAAAAGATCATCTTTTGATTGCATAAAATTAAAAGAAGAATGATAGCAAAGGTCTATATCGTTTTTTGTATCTTAACTAGTTTATTATTTCAATAAATCAAAGCCACTCCCACAAATGTAATGGGTATTTTAAATATTCTTTAAGAATCACGTCATCGCTAAAGTTAACTAAAGTAAGTCTGTATAAAAAATCTTTTAAAAGCTACTAATAAAATAACGGCTTTGTAATTACTATCGGTCGGTAAAAGTTCATATAAATTTTAGGTGTTTAAAAATGATTCAATACAATTAAAAATATAAAATAAACGGTAATTTTTATAAATTATATTTTTTAAATTATTTCTTTTGACACTCGTTTGTTTTTTTTTTTTATTTCAATATTTATTTCTCAGGAAAACCTTATTTAAACAAAGAAAATATTACTTTCTTTGTCATCCTTAACCAGTGAAGCAGTCGCACGTTGCGATTTTCCGAATTTTCTCAGATGCCTTTTATCGTGTATATTAATATATGTTTTTGTCAACTTAAGTAGGTACTCACTGCTTTTTAATTAAATACTTTCTTCTCAAGATGTTTATACAGGTTATAAAGATTAAAGGTTAGGTTTTTTATAAAGATATATTTATTAGATAATATCCTATCTATCATATCTAGAAGAAGGTAGAGATCTGTATTCTACCTTATTTTGCATATAGTTTAGATACCACTTAACCATTACCATTACCATTAGTAAATGAGCAATTGACTCATTGCACACTATTTTCCATTTTTATCTTATTTTATTGTAAACTAAAAAGTTGTTTAAAATTAAAATATACCTCGAGTGGAAATTGAACCCAAAACCATCACATGTGTAGCCGGATGCTTTATTACAATTACATTCAATATTATGTTTTGTACTATGATTTTTCCGTCATTTGCGAAACCATTTAAAAAATAATAATATTTTTTACACAGGAACCAAGAAAATGGAGTACAAAGCAAGGCAATGGCATGAGAAGTGTTTCTGCTGCGTGGTCTGCAAGAACCCGATCGGCACCAAGAGCTTCATCCCGCGCGAGCAGGAGATCTACTGCGCTGGCTGCTATGAGGACAAGTTTGCTACACGCTGTGTGAAGTGTAACAAGGTACTTGCTGTTTTTTAAATATTTTTTTCAGCTTCTCGCTCTATCTCGTATATGGCAGGCTGGGCAGCGGGAACCTAGTGTTAAGAGACTCCCCTGTCCACTCCACTGTCCGCCGAATCCTGGAGGCATTACCTATTGGAGTGGCAGAACTCAACGCCACTCTTTGCGCCGGCACCAGAGCGAAGAAATGAAAATATAAAATGAAATAAATATTTAATTTCATCAAGTGGGGATGGAACCCACACGCATTTACAGGCACACTTTGTGCCCATGTGCAACGAATGGCCTCAATTCACTGTTTATTCATGTATTTGTCTATCTGTCCGTCCCACCAGATCATCAACCAGGGTGGTGTGACGTACAAGAACGAGCCGTGGCATCGCGAGTGCTTCACGTGCAGCAACTGCGACCTGTCGCTGGCGGGGCAGCGCTTCACGTCGCGAGACGAGCGCCCATACTGCGCGGACTGCTTTGGCGAGCTGTTCGCTAAGCGATGCACGTCTTGTACTAAGCCTATTACTGGTGGGTTTAGATTTCTGTGTTTTATGAAAGGCGTCGGTTTAGTGTAGTGTTATGACACTTTGTTTTTTTTTTATGGTATTTTAATTCTATCGCGAGTGGTTGTGTTTAGAATGGTCGAATTCTTATTCGAAAGAAGTGCTCTTGCACTTGAGAGGCAAAGTGAACGTAACTTATTGCAAGAAAGAGTGTAATTTGAGTATCATAACAACTTAGTTCTAAATCAATTAACAATATTTCACCGTACACGTCCTAGCTATTACTTACATAAAAGGGAAAATATCAATCAGAGGTGGCCAGTTATTTGTATATTTAAAACATTATTTATGTAAAAACATCATATTTGCATTATTTAATATGTACAATATACATATATCTATTAATAATCGGTAACAGTATATTTATAAACACAAAAAAATACCCTCAAACACACAAAACAAAATATATAACCAACACTATGTAACTTATTTCATAATAGCAATATATTTTTCACGTATTTCCAGGCATAGGTGGTACCCGCTTCATTTCCTTCGAGGACCGCCACTGGCACAACGACTGCTTCATCTGCGCGCAGTGCCGCACCTCGCTCGTGGGCAAGGGGTTCATCACCGACGCACAAGACATACTGTGCCCAGAGTGCGCTAAGCAAAAACTACTGTAAATCCGTATAAATACATATAAAAAATGCATATAAACATACACACATACAGATAAAAGCGTATAGATAAACATAAATGCATATAAATTATTGGTATTTATATCCTAACACCACTACAGCTATAATTTAGAGATTTTTAAATGTTAAGGTTATGTTATTTTATACAAAACCCTATTTAACCCAGCCTACACTTAAAAACTGTAAATCCGTAGCTACGGTGTCGTTAGTACATAAATACATGCATGTAAACATACGTAAATGCATATATAAATACTAATAAAATAAAAAAATAAAAACAAACGCAAGTCTCTCGCATTTTATAATCTAACTGTTTACTACACTTATGTTTAAATTATTATTGATAATAAATAAATTTATTTCAAAATTGTGAAAATTTTGTTATGTTGAGCTTGCGCTTTAGATCTGTTAACGCTTTGTTTGAGTGCAACTTAACTAATGTGTTGCCAGATTATGAGATTATATAATTAATAAATTCAAAATAAAATATTATTTTCTAAGATACTTTTACTAAATACTCAAGAGTTTTAGACTTTCTTTTAATGGAAAGTAATGAAGCTTTAAAAAGAACTAAGTTTTCTCTGAATCAGAAAATAACTTAGTTTCTTATCATTATAGAGCATAAAAGTATTAAAAACCTGGCAACACTAATAGTGACTAAATCTTATTTTGTATTGTGCAGCGACAAAACGATCCTACCGTTAGTCGCAAAAGCGAGAGACTGGTGCAATTTACGTCGAATGTCCAACGACCAAACCGACGAAGCTGACTTCTAAAACATACTCGTCGACCATATTTTTATACGAAAATGAAGAAAAAATCACAAAAAAATATATTTATATATACATACTTACCCTGAATATTTGTATGTAATTGTGAATGCACAAATATTTAATTTCGCTTCTCATATTATTATTACTTTTTAAGGTGTTTATATATATTGTTTCACTAATTACAGTGTCGATATTATTAATTATAGTATATTATTATTAATTATTATGTATAGTACTTATTTGTACGCTAATTGTTTTTTTTTGTTCGCTTTTGCCGTCGTCCTCTAGAAACGAATTGAGAACGACCGAGTGCAATTCACATGATGCCTTAATATTTATCTAAGTCAATTTAATATTTTATGTTGTAATTACAAACGTGTTGTCGTGTCACGGAGTCATGACGTTATGTCACAACGTCAAAGTGTCACGGCGTGACCCGGCATGACCCGTTGTTGCCAGCTTCTTATATATATGAGTGCTTGCATTAAACCACGTAACATAGATTAAGTAAGAAACTATATTGTATCGAGAATTGTATGTTTATATTATTTAATTATTTATTTAAAGGCCGTCAAATTATAACGTTTTAACACGTAAGTGTTGCCATATTAACGGCCGTTAGCTTCCTAACAATATTGTTAAGTGACATACAGTCATCTAGTTTTTACTAATAATAAAAAATGAATAATAAAATAAATATTTTTGTTCTCTTATTAATATTAATGGGAGCCAATCGTTACAATAATGTAATTGAATGTCTATTTTTAAATGATGAATACTATTTTTTTAGTCTAGACTCGTATTTTAAGTATAACACCTGTGTTTTGAGGTCCTTTAAGACCGTGTCTGGGGAACATTTTGTAAGGGTAAGTCGTTAAGGGTTAAATTATTGAATTGTTAATTAAAAAAGATTAATTATTTATAATTAATATACAATTTAAATTTGCTTAGCTGTGTGATCTGATCTAATAAATACGTGTATCTCCATAGATTGTATAAACTATAAAACTGAATTAAACGATCGAAATAACTTTATCGTTTGTTTTTATTTTTATATTACCTTGCACCTTTATTTATAAATATTAATATAATACATAAATGGCAGCTGGTTATTTCTATAAGTAATCTTAAAATGATAACATCTCAATTGCAGCTAATGTCATGGTTATTGTATTTATTTCTTTCGAAACACCATAATCAAGGATAAGAGGACATGTTTTTTTTATAAATCCTCTTTTTAAAAAACTTAATTAAACCAGAAAAAAATTGCTTGTCAATTTTACTAAGTAGCAATTTTAATAAAATTTGAAAAATATAATGATTTAATATATAATACTGATTCTCTCACTTTTTAAGGAAATCGCTGGCCTTAATATTAAAATAATATAAGAGACAAAATCCCGGTTTGATATAACTATAAATTTCATATGTAACATGTGTAATTGTTCATGATTACTGAGATGAGTATTAAATAAAACAATAGTATAATATTTTAAATTCTGATAAATTTAACTAAAACTACCTAATCTATGTAAAAAAATCTAAAGGAAACTTACTATGTGCTTTCAAATAGTTTATTTTATTAAGCAAAATACATATAAATATGCATACTTTTAATTGAAATATCCTAATACTATACTATAATAGACATCCAATATATTTTAGAATTTAGCATTTTATTTATTTAGCATTTAGATTTCTTTGAAAATATTTAGAAAGATTATTGTTACAGTAATGAAATGGTTATATTGTATAAACACTTTGAGGCCGTCGTGGCACCGAAGACGCGAGAACGGTTGTAGGTTCGAAGTATCTTAACACTAGGTTCCCAGGTTCTTTTCGCCTACCCTGCTATGTTAGCACCAGAGTTGGCT
>FASU01005709.1:2468-19768 GCA_001486225.1 Heliconius pardalinus sergestus | reverse complement strand
TTACAGTCACACCTTTGTGCTGCTTAATATCATAATTTTAATAACAGTGTACTGTATATCCTGATTATTTTCACAATTTTCCGGCATAATTAGCAAAACAATGTTAGAGGATGTGTTTTATTATAAAAATAATGTTCGATATCCTAACTTTATAATGATTTAATGTTGCAACGTTAAAGAACCTAACACAAATATGCATCACGTGCCTGCTGTTAAATTTTGGAGACTGTAAATCCTAATAAACTAGTGGGCTGTTTTTTTTTTCTTTTTAATTTTATGCAGTCGGCGTTTTTGTTTTGTAAATTATTTTTTTTAATACAATATCGTTTATAGCTACGGACGATTCCGTCGATCATTGATCTGGGCTTTATTTTATCTGTGGTCTTATCGAGATATACCGATATATTAGGTATTTTCATTGTTTTCAAAATAGAAATAGTTTATCTGTACTGAATAAGATAATTAATTGAAGAATTTAGATAGGACTGTTGACTACTGATAAATAAAAAAATATATATAAACAAAGGTTTTTTGAAACAATAAATATTAAAATCGAAATATTTCTTTTTCCTTTACTTTAAACTTTACTTTTTCCTTTTTTTGGTCGCTTGAGATGCTTATAGTTTTAAATCCGATTGTAATAATTTTCTTTAGCTTCACACTATATTCCGCATTTAGGGGAACTTGGATATTTCGTTCCCATTGGGACACTTCTGATCCCCACTTTTCCGCCGAATTCTGGTGGAGTTGAGTGGCGGTACTCAACGAAGCGCTTTGCCTCGAAGTTAGCCATAGATGGCTAGGTAGATTTCATTTTATTAATTTGCCTACTTTTGATTATTTTCTTCTCAACTGTTCAGAAAACTTCTGAAAGGGTAAAGGTATTAAAGGTACCTCTGGGGACGACCATACTGTATAAACTATGTAAAGAATTATAGGCTCGCTAGTGACTGAGTTCACGGTCCGTAGGAATGGCCTACGGTCGATGACACAATATTCTGTTAGCATAATACCTACATCGGATTACATACTATAGCATTATGGTGTTCGCTTGCCATGTTATTTTTTTTTAGGATTCCGTACCTCGAAAAGAAAAAACGGAACCCTTATAGGATCACTTTCTTGTCCGTCTGTCTGTAAAGACTAATGTTTATCTCGAGATCTCGTGGAGGTTTCAAGCTAAAATTAAACTAAATAAATATGATTCCTTGAAGCGCAGAAAAAATTAGGCTTCTATGTCAACGCAACCAAAGATACGGCCATTTATGCACTGATCTTGCTAAATTCTATTTGAAATTCGCTAGGGAATCAAAACCTCAAGGGTAGACAAAATTCATAACTTTTTTGAATATTTAGTTCATTTCAATAACAAATATGTGCAAACTTAAGTTGGTAAAATTTTATAACTTGTACTTCCCGTTGACCTACAATCCTGAAATAGGCACGGAAGCCTCAGTGGGCGAGTCCGACTCGCACTTCACCGGTTTTTATTGAATTAGTGTCACACATAATTCTTACATTGTAATAAGATAGTAGGTATGTTGTAAAGAAATGTAATATTATTTAGGTTCAATGAACTTGAGTAGTTGGTGATTAAAAAATAGTTTTTATGTAGGAAAATGATATTTTTGATACTTTATATAGAAATTAAAAGTAAAACTTTTGTTTTTATAAAGAACTTTAACCACACATCCACCATTGACCCTTTTCGCCTTTATCGTTAAACCAACGTCAATTAAAATTTTACTTAATTTTATAGAAAATATAAAATTAAGACACTCAACGTTGTGCTTTGTCTCGTTACCAGAGCGATAAGCTCACAGTGCCGCTGTGCCATAACAACCTCTAACTCATAGCTATCTAATAATAGAAACATAATTATACAAAATTCCTTTTGAAGGTCACGAGCATAACTGAAGATGTAGAAGAGGATGTGGGCAATAAAAATTGGACTTCGGTCTAACTTCACAAAGAAATAGCGACATTCCTCACGTGATTAAGTAGATAATGGTTTCTATTTGCGAAATAAATTTAAAGAAATGAATTATTATGAGAGTCTTGACTCTTACTATTTTTACTCAAGAGTATAATATGAACTATCAAATAACTTGTTGTTCAAACATACGTACGCTACACTAACACTACGTTCCCTTTAGGGAACCCAGTGCTTAGACATTCCGTCACACTAGGGTAAGTGAAAGTCATTCATTCACTCATTTAGTAAAGTAATACGTATTTATCATCATGTACAGAACAGACATATACATCTCATCCGCTCTACAATAATTAATTATGTATGTATATACATATGTATATATCTACATTAAACAAAATTGGTCATTCCGCATAGTTGAGGCCTACAAAGATTGCACATTTCTATGCAGTACAAGTATAGTATAACCAGTCCTGACCTCCGCTAGAATGTGATCCATCATCCCGGCGACCTTGCAGTCGCGTTGTTTGAACACAGCTTTGGATATCGCGAGGATAACAGAATATTAATTATAATTACCATTGTGGCTCAGATTGTTTATGCTTTATGGTTTTTATTTAACACTCAGGGAAGTGTTTCTTTCTTTTTTTTGTCTTCACGTTGTATCCCGCACATAGCACGCTTGGTAGAGGGAACCTGAGAAGTGAGTGTTCAGACACTACGTACCTACTCATTAGAACACTTCCGATTCTCACTTTCATGGTTCACGGGCGAAGAAATGAGAATGTTAAACTAGGTATATTAATTACCCTAAAGTAAGGGTTAAGTGTTGTTTTGACAATATCACAAGATTTAGGTGAAAAGTGGGGAATGAAGTGCTTTTACACTAGATTGTATCTGCATAACTATATGCGGGATATATATGAAAATTAAAAACATAAGACTACGCCATGTCATTCACCCTTTCTTGGTTTCGTTCAAGACACATTTATACTACGAACGTGGTGTGATCCGAATGCTAATATAGATTATTATAATGACAGCATTATTATTATAAACATTCCCATTTAAATATCCGTTGCGGCTTATAATATTCGTGTTGTCATCGTCTCTCGTCTTCTTCTGTGTGGTAGGCAGGGAAAAACTACTGAAAGATGTCTGCGTTCAGTAGATCTGAACTGTGTTTTAACATTTTTAAAATACTTATTAAAAAAATGTTAAAAAAATCACGTAGCGGGATTTGTACTGCCGCCTCTTGGAAACCGTCCAAGCGCTATGAACACTAAGTCATACGCTTCTAGTTCCGGTAATATCTCCTTCGATATTCTAATATTTGGAATAAAATGCCACGCCTTGAATATATTTTGTAGAGAACAAATTATGTATAATATAAACATACACATACACAGAATTTTGGAAAGTTAGAATTTAGCAGTGTTATCAGGTTTCTAGCGAAATTGATTAGGATATTTTTCAATTTCTCTTTTCAAACATGATGATAAAAATCTCTTATAAATACTTGCTTATATTATATATCTATTATTTAATATAGTCCATACATTTTTATAAACAATGCACCTATTATTATTTATAACCTCCCGCTATATAACCTACTTAGATTTTTATACAATAAAAAAATCTATCATCAATGTCAATTCAAACTAGTTATCTTATGCAAATGAAATTACGTCAAACACCACCATGTCAAGTGGGTGTGACAAGTGTCTCCAGTTTCAGCAAGTGTCTCACATTTCGTAACACACAAACAGACATATGTACGAGTATATATGGGTTTGTGTGTGATAGTGTTATAATGATATAATCATATAATTTCAGGTGTTCACCGGGGATTAGGGTTGCCAGCCCCAAAAATGTAGTCATGGATAAAATAAATTATAGTACTTAATAGTTAAAGAATTTTTGATCGATATATTTTTTATATTCCATAAGAAGTAACTGCTGATTATTCTTTAGGTTCTTTCCCATAGTTTTTGCATCTGTACTCACGGGTTGACATAGAACTATTAAATTATACGCAATAAATTTACTAGTTGGGATAATTAAACTTATTATTGGTTATGTTCATTGAAATCTGTTAAACGAAGCTTACAAATACGCAAAGGTCATGACAGCATGGGCTTGCCAGCATTGTACCTATTCTAACCCATCTCTAACCGAATTCCATTCACTTTAGGTCATGTGTATGAAAATAATTGTCGATATTTGTTTATTATATTTAAATATATTATACTAATGTTTTATTTATTCTATTATTCACTATCCATATCCTATATAGTGATAGTTTTAATATTTATGGCGTCAATGTCAACGTCATTTTCTATAATCTGTTAGATAGATACAAATATATTTTATAGACAATTTACAGTATGTAGATAGTAACACAAAATAAGAATTGTAATGGAATGTTTCATAATAAGGTTTGTCACGTCACCTGATCTATCGTCAAATATACAATAAAGTTATATAGATATATGTATTTAGTGCTCAAAATCATTACATATTAAATTTGTTTTTGACCCAAAAAAAAAATCAAAATCTATACATAGATAAAATTTAAAAATAGCTAAAAGAACACTTAGATTAACATATAAAACATACAATAATTTTCGTTCCCCACAACCCTGATAAAACAAATAATCTGCTAATTTTGCCACTACTCACTTTACACCACACGCGTGGGTGTAATTAATTCATGTGCCTTACATACATACATACATACATACATACATATATACACGTGGTCGACGTATGAAAGTGACATGTTCTTTAAAGGAGTTGTTTGCTTCAGATCTTGATGTGCATACATAATACTATAATTCTATGTTTCCTTGAAAATTGCTCCACAAACAGTAGATTATAGTAGCAAGTTTTCCATGACGTTACCGCGTCAAATAATAACAATTTTGATACAAAGGTTCCCGATTAATATCAAGGTTAGCCGATCTACTTAGATTACTTTGCGTTAACCTAATCCAAAACGGACTAATAATAACCAAAACTTTGGGTACAAAGTAGCGGAACTTTAACAACTTCCTATTTCAGAGTAACTTACCACTTTCTAGCCTTTTCTATAAAAAGCGCGACGAAAAGTGTTTCATAATGCCTTATTTTCTGTTTCAGTTGCTCCAAAACTTGGGCAAAGTGGATCGGACGTTAGACGACATATTCGAAGACCACCTCCAGAACTTCAACCGACAGCACCAGCAGGCCACACGGTTGCAGAAGGAATTCAATAATTATATACGATGCATACGAGGTAGGTAGTGCTATACACCAATAATGGTTTTCTTTTGTTTTTTGCATTTCTGGCACATTTTCATCAGTCTCATGCAAGATAAAATGTACCTTAATGGATCGATAGAGTGCCTAACTAATGTACCTTATTGAACCACGTCAGTTATAACTTACATTGCTATGAGTTCAAATCGTTTTGTAGGAAATCTTTACAAATCTTATAATATGTAATTTTACCGTAACTTTATATTTAATCTTAAAACTATTGATTATTAAATTGTACTATGATACGCAATTTATAATTTAATCTGATAGAAGGTAAGAAGAGAAACTTATATTATTACTTACTTACACTTATATTTTTACTTATTTTCAAACATGGACTGTGATAGAATAGTTTCAACTTCTTAGAAAAATTCTCGGTTTCGTCCAAAATTATGATTAATTAATGACGTGAATCGTTTAAACTAATTTAAATGGATTGTCAACAAGCTGCCAAAGTAACAAGATTAATTATAATTAACACATTTTTATTCAGTAATAAAATTAGTGCATATTATTTTTTTACTCTTTTAGTATTTAGTATTATGTTGTCCTTTGCATTATACTTGATATATATTATTTTTTATTATTAAATAATAATTGCAAAAGGGCGTTGACGTGATTAAAAAAAAATACATAACTCTATAAAATTAAATTAGAACTAAATTTAGAAACTTTTCTGTAAACGTACTTAAAATAAACATATTTTTGTATTTTTTTATTTTAATTGTAAATTTATCCATTGCCATGGCGATTAACTAGCCATTTTTACACTTTGCATATAATTATGTGCGTTAATAATTCCTTTTCATTTTACTTTTCAGCCGTACAAACAGCATCAAAGTCCTTAATGGAGGCGATCACAGAAGTGTACGAGAGCAGTTGGTCGGGCCACGACCTGTTGTACGTCCAAGCTCAAAACATGGAGATGCTGTGGCAGGACTTCTCTCACAAACTCGGCGATCAAGTGCTTATACCTATCAATACGTATACAAATCAGTTTCCAGAAGTTAGGGTAAGTTTTAGTACAGTACGTTTGACAAGTATTGGCCTTCCTAACGTTAGGTTAGGTTAGGTTAGAACTTGATACGATATGTAGTTATCAAAATATAAATTAATTATGAAGCCTTCATTGTGGAATCGGTTCCCACTTGGGTGAATAAGGAAGACAAGACAATGTCTCCAAAATTGGGGTAATGCGTAAAGTTAAAATAAAATTGTAATAAAATTGTTATTATTACAATTTTTATAATTTAGCCCAAGATCTCTTCGTTTACAGTATAATTTTTATGTTCATTTCAGAAAAAAGTGGAGAAACGGGGCAGAAAGTTAGTGGACTACGACAGCCAAAGACATAGCTTCCAGAACCTGCAAGCCAACGCTGCCAAAAGAAGGGATGACGTTAAGGTTAGCTCTAAGTGATAAAACTTTTATATTATTTACCAACTTTGTGTAGAATTTCGTCGGAGTAGAAAAGTATATTATCATAAGTTTTTTATTTGTAAAGTGAATGAAAAAAAAACAAACAATAAATGTTAAGAAAATGTACCAAAATTCACTAGTTATCTATAAATTAAAATCACCATAGGTTTTCTCCGGCTACCTACCTGTTGTATGGAGGATACACCATACTATTAACGCAATTTTTAACAATAAACTATGAATTGATAACAAATGAGTTTGACATTTCTAAATGCCTTGTATATCTTTTCTTGTAATATAACAGACAAATCTTATTTATACACATAAACAAAACAAACAATATTTTTTTCAATTATTTTTATAATTATAACTACAATTTCCAGATAACAAAAGGCCGCGAGCAGCTGGAGGAAGCGAAGCGTACATACGAAGTGCTAAACTCAGAACTCCACGACGAGTTGCCCGCGTTGTACGACTCGCGCGTGCTGTTCTACGTCAACAACCTGCAGACACTGTTCTCGTCTGAACAACTGTTTCACTCTGAGAGCTCTAAGGTATGTAGTGCTTTTCCTTTTCTTCCTTTTCCTTTTTGTTAATAGACTTTTTTAACACTTTACTAGATTATTGTCTAGTTCGTAATATTATTATTTGAATTCTATAGTTAAACAGTAATTATTTTTATTTCCCTTCTCTGGTAAGGTATTCTTAAAATGGGAGATTCTTGACACTAAATTCTCTCTTGAATACCATAGTAAATGCAGGATATAGCATAAAGATGTTAAAATATCCTAAATTTTTGTGGTAATATAGGTTAATGACCCTAAAAAAACTTGTCACATATTTTTTTGTAAAATAGTTCAATAACTAATAAACGTATTATTTAATGACTGAAACGTAAATGCTTATAAATTTTCATTCCTCCTTTAAAACAGGTATTCGCGGAACTTGAAGCAATAACAGACAAACTAGCTATGGAAAGTCAACGCGGTTCATACAAAAAGCCCGCCTCAAAGACGCACAACGGCAACGCGACGCCCTCCCCCGCTTCGCCCGTACAACCTGCTACATTACAAAGTAAGGATTTTGATAGATTTTAAAGGATTTTAGTGTGTCTGACAAGTGCCAACACTAATATAGATTGGATTTTGGTTGTATTGAATAGAATAGAATGCTTTTTGTTGTCTGCAATATTATTATCATAACATTAGGTTTTCTCTGCCGACTCTGTAATGTGTGGGATACAGCAAGCTAAAAAAAGTGATAAATATATTTTCATATAAATTCACGAGTTCCTATAATTGCATAATTACTAAAAAGTAATAATATACTTCTTAGTTTTTTTAATTGTTAGGACTCGATTCGCTTTCTAATATAAACATGGTTTTTATATTTAATGCAACCAAAATTTATGTATGATGTTTTTAATTTGAATATACGTGGTTGTGTGTATGTGCGTGTGTTTGTTCATGTCTGCATGTGTGATTGTTATACCAAATCAAATAAATAAAAGAGTCCTTAAAATTTGTATGTAGTCTGGGAACTCTCAGTTCCCATTCAAATTATTTATTTACTTATGTATTTATAACATTTAGCAAAGTTATACAAGAAACAATTTGTCCGATTATAACCGGATTAACGAAACCTTGTGAAAATACTTCTTCTTTCCGGCCAATTCTGGGACGGAAGTCAACTATTTTAAAATATTTCACTCTCAAGTTGAAAAATTTAACAAATATATTCGTAAATCCCATTACAATCTGTTTGTTAAAAAACTTATTTAAATACGATGGGCAAAGTATAGTATATAGTAAAAGCGATTCAAAATATTAAAAACTTTGAGGGAAAATGGAACACAATAAGATAATGTTATCTCCCTAAATATCTTAGTAATATTATTCGAGTTTTGTATTTTTTATATGCATCATAATAACTCCATAACAGGAATACTAATTATTGAAGTTGTAATTCATTTTATGAACAATTGTGATATTGACATGGGCAGAAACGGTTTAAAATATCTATTTGTTTACCATTGTTCGAGCATTTTATTGCATTATATTGCAGATAAATTACAGGCATTAAACGTAAAATTAGCCATCTTTTATGCCACACCACCTGTATCTGTTAGTTTATCAATCTACCAATCATCATTTATAATAAATGACATTAATAACTATATACTAAATATGTCAACATCTCATTAAAATTTAAAAATAGAGTCATAAAATGAATAACAAATACGAAATGTTCACAAACGCATGCATATATGTATGTACATGTGTGTGTTATGTTTGAATGTGTGTGTACGCATATAGCCCCTCCCCCGCGCTCGCCAGCACTCAACGGGGACTCCCCGCCTCCTGACACGCCGCTGAGAGAGAAAGAGAGGGACTTAGACACGCCAGTAAGAGAGAAAGAGAGGGAAGACACACCCCTGAGAGAGAAAGAGAGGGATATAGATACCCCACCTGAGAGGGAGAGAGACGGAGACAGTGACGTCGCCGAGAAGAAGGTGGAGGAACTATATGATATACCAGTTGGTGAGTACTATAGGCTATAGAGGTAGTCGTTTAGTTACAGTATTGTAGTTAGTTTCTTTTTTTGGTGTGATTATGATTGGTGATGTTATTTTTTTTATTTTTTACCTGTTATTTGCCGCTACCCAATAATTTTTATCTTAAATTAAAGTATTGGCGTTACCGGGTAAGTTGTGTAATTTTTAAATTGTAGTATAAGATTAGAATATCAGAATTTTCAAAGCCATTTAAAAAAAGTTTACCTTACATGGCACGACAATGTAAAGTAAAATGCATCTGCATATTGCCCCTCACTCTAATTCCGTAAACAATTCTATTTAGGAATATATTATATTATGAATTATCACTTGAAGCACATATGTAATTCACATTACTTATACCATACTCTTTTATAATCTAAGTTAAACCCTTCGGGCCATACGACATTTTTATAATTAAATATTTCATTATCCCTAATGATTTGGTCATTAGAGATAATTAAATAAATTAAATATAAAAATATTTTTTTAATTATACAATAAAAAGTAGTGTAAATACAAAATAGCTAGTTCGTAGTAAGTAGGCATTAGACAATCCTACAGGGTCACCGGAAACAGCGGAAAAGCTCAACAATAATGTAGAAGAGAAGAAAGAAGAACCTGAGAAAGAAAAGGAAAGTGAGAAAGAGAAGGAAATAGAAAATCATGTGGAGAAGAAAGAGATGGACAATCAATTAAAAAATGAAGAAGTATACGATATACCTGTTGGTAAGTTATTTGTATAGAGGTATATATATACATAGATAGGGTGTGTAAGTGTATTTATTATTATTAAGTGTTTTTAATTCTTTATACATACTATTATATATTTATTTTTGTTAATAATTTATTGGTGAAGGACTATGTTATTAAATAAATTTAATTAAAAAACTTTAAACGTTTTTGGACATTGATTTATAAAATTCTTATATGAAATAGTTGTAAAATCACTGAAAATAATAATTCGAAACTAAAATTAAAATGGATCATGTTCATTATTCTTGTATATTACATTATTCACATTAACCCAATAGCACAATTTTTTTATATTCACGCATTAATACTATTATATGCAGAGAGAAAATAAAGTAAAAAAAAAATAAGTGTTTTAGCCTTTTTGTTTTTCCAGTAGGAACCAATTGTATAAACACTTCATTCGCTGAGGTCGTTGGGGTGGACGCGCTTTGTCTTCTTATCAGAGCGAAGAAATTAAAATAATTAATTATAAAAATTATTTAATTTTTTTTCTGAATCGCACTTACAACCGTCGCGTTTACAATCAGACAGTGTGCAAATGCATACTGTCTGTGATGACTGTCGTGGCGCTTCTGCGTCTTTAGTTTAATATTTATTTAAGTATATGTACATATTGTCCTTTTTACTCTGTAGGTATTATAATTCATATTTTTATAATATTTTTATTATCTTCATTATTTATGTATGTATTATATATTATACTACATTATATTATTGTTAATCTGTTTGCAGGCGCCGATATCTTTTACTGTAAATATTTTGAATGGCTTGACGCACTTAGCTTTGCTTTAGTGTATTTATATTTGATACTAACTTCCCTAATTTAGAGTTTTTATTGCGAAAATTTAAAAGATAACGTTAATAAATATATATTATATGGTGATGAGAAATTATATTAGATGCCAGAAATTTAATAATTAATTATAATAAATTTTCTATTTTATATAAAGTTCCACATTTGTGGGGTGCAAATATTTTTGAGCAATTATTTTATAATTAATCTGTTTACAATAACAGTATTATAAAAACAAAAGGCTATCAAGAGGTCTTAGTCTTGAAATTATATTACTACACTTATTTATACTTATATTAGTGATGTGCTATGATCAATTGATAAAACGTCGATAGTTTTAATAAAAAACTTATAGCTAGTTATTCAGTCAGCTGTTCTTGTTGCCAACCAGCTGTTGCTCTTCGTGTGGTTCTGAATTTTACCATGAGGACACAGTTCCAACACGTAAAGAAGTCCCTTAGAGAATACATAATTATTTAACTATAACGTATTATCTGGGATACTTCTCCAAGTAGACCACAGATAATTGCTCAAAAATGGTCACCAGATAAAACGTATAAACTATAGAAAACAATAATTATAGCTATATAAATATCCCCAGGGGCGACACTGGCCGGCCTCCCCGCGGGCACGCTGTACCGCGTGCGCGCTACCTACCGCTACACGCGCGAGGACAGCGACGAGCTGTCCTTCGACGTGGGCGACGTCATACGCGTCGTGGAGTACGACGACCCAGACGAACAGGTACGTATGGCCGCTCTGAAGTTATATGTAGATGTCTGTTTTTACTTTGCTTGTCGTCTTCCGAAACAATATTACTCATGGATGGTGGATCACTATCCACCTGAGTTATAATTAGTGTGGAGTACAACTCAGTGGAGTTTAACAAACTGAGCAAAACAAACTTTCTTTAAGCCTAATGTGGATGATTTTATAGTAGTCTGCCGAACCCAACTTTGATTTATATAATAGCTCAATATTTTTTTTTATTCAACCAGGAGGAAGGCTGGCTAATGGGTATAAAGGAAACGACGAACGAGAAAGGCATGTTCCCCGCCAACTTCACGCGGCCGATATGAGGCGCGCTATACCCGATATAGCGCACGTCTCGAATAGATACATGACGGTTTATAAATACTAATTAATGTTAGACCCAAAGATATATTCATATTTATTATTATTAATATTATTATATACATTTATATAATTAACTTTTAATATATGAAAATTTTGATATTGAAGTCTTAATCGTTGTTTAACTGTCTCTTTCTAATACAAGTTAACATTAAATTATATCATATGCTATACCTATTTCTGTCTATAGTCTGTACCTATTTGTCTATACTAATAATATTGTAAACAATTGTATTTAAAAATCGTCATGTACCTCACCAAAGTGTAACGTCTCGATTCAATATAACAATATGCCTATTGTTCATGAATTTTAGTTTAGTTGTTGAGCGTTGTTAGATATATATTATTTATTATCTGTTTTGTACTACAACGAAAATTCCCCTTTATTTGACATTATTTTTATATGGCAACATTATTTTGACATTTTAATAATCTGTTAAAAATTAATCGTGGACTTGTGGATTTTATTTAAATTTTTGGAGATTTTTTTAATAATTACGTAATTAAATACTTCAAATTGCTCATTCGTGTTTAAATATTGTAGATTTTAGACGAAAGTGACCTTACAATGTATCGATTGATATATCAAAAAGAAAATTAATTCTTCCAAAAGTTTAACTTTTTAAATATTTAATAATATGTACTAAGAATGAAACAAATGAACAATTTGTACAACATATATTTGATATTTATATTAAAAAATTGAGATTATGTAAGATATATATATTATACTGATTTAATATATTATTTACATACAATTGTGCATTTTATTTACTTGATTGAATATGTCGGGTTGCATTTTGAACTATTTTATTATAATATATATTATTATTACATATATATGTATATATTTATATAATTATGTAGATAATATGTCAATTCGAACAAAATGATTCGATGGTGTTTGATTTAAAATCCCATTTATATGTTTGTTTACCAATAATTTAGTTTTAATGTACATAAATCAATTTTTATTGTTGACCCTTTTATTGTTAAAAATCATTTTAACATAGCGTGTAATTTAATAATACAAATTATATTTTATGTTTAAACTGGCTTCGTTATTTAGATATATTTATTTCATTTCTGTTTTAATCGGTATAGCGAAATGAATACTAATATTTATTTAATATGCTTATTTAACAAAAGAATCGATTGTTTGGTTTCTCTATATATTATAGTTTATAGTATATTTATAATATTAGACAATAAAACAAAATATGTTTAATAAATTTTAAATTATATGAAATCTATATATTGACATATTATTATATTGTAATAATGATGTATGCGAAATTATTTAAACGAGTGTCAAAAATGGTGCTTTTTTGATGTGTATCTGTATATACATAATCATGTTCACATATTATACCACATTTAGTCATAAGAAAAGTTGGTTAATATTATTATTATTAACAGAATATAATCAGAAATTCCCATTTTTTTTTGTTAATTTATATGTAATCTTTTAACTGAACATTGTAATAGGTTTCGCAATTGTAACAGTTTTAATAGAAGTGTGAAAGTTCTTAAAGCAACATGAAGTAAAAAGCCATAAGACCATGTTTCTTGGACTACTTGGTCAAGTTAAAAAAATATAAATGAAAGGACTGATGTTAAAATGTAGGAATTGAATATGTAGTCTTGTGTGTTGTGGCTTTTTTCATCAGCAGTGCCATGGAAGGTCCATAATAGATGATAATTTATAAGTTTGTTAAGATTTGTACAGTTTTTACAACTGCAAATAAAATGTTTCTGACAATAAATGACTTTAATTTTTTTTCGCCTGATTCCTGTATAAATAAATAATTTAAAAAATTTAATTATTTTTTATCTGTCAATTTTATATAATTTGTAATTTTCTTAAGACTATAGTTCTTCTATGAATTGCATACGATGCTTGTTGTATCGACACCTCATTAAAACCGCTAGAAGTAATGAAAAATAATAAAATTATTAAAAAAAATATTTGCGTTGTAATTTACGTTACGTTAAAGGTAAATATTGTTTTTGCATAAGTATAATGTCAACAATAACGTTAGTCGCAGTAATAGTCACTACTGTTTATTGCATATTCTCAAAGTTCTAGAACTTACCTTTCGAAGGAGTAACTTAATATATAACATCTAACATTAATAAAAACATAGTTAAATATTTTATTTAGATTTCAATCCAATATTAATTATATTTTTTTTTATCTGTATGACAGTTCAGTGTCAAACGCCAATGTCACTGTTCAAGTTCAAGATATTTCGCGAACAGTCGTATTTGTTTTGATTTCCAGTAAAGACTGGACTAAGACCGCTAATATGAAGGATTGCAATAAAATAGCATTTTTATAAATTATAAGCGTTATTTTGTGCATTAGTGCATCATTGCGCAGCGGCCAGCGACACCGGAGATAATCGATTTACCTTCAGGTTCGATGACCCTTTGATATTTTGCAATTCGGTTTCGCGTTATTGTGAATACCGACCACTTGACTGTTTTGAAAATTAATTTTACCTGTAAATTTTACTTAATGTAAAGTTTTTGTGTTAATTACTTAATAGCTATTACTTGTTGTGTCGTAACAGTGCACCGGTATATACTATTTTATAGTAACAGAGACACCTTCGGGAATAACGTAGTTATGTTCTTTATAGTTTAGCATTCGCAAATTGGTAGTAGAATAATATTCATTTAAAAATTACATTTAGTAATCTAAATTTTATTTCTAAATAAATATTATTTTATATGAGTAGTAGGCTGTATTAATTTTTTTTCAGATATTGAAACCTACGGTAAAACACGTAAGTGAGAAATTTCTTTGTTTATTCTTATTAGACTTCATATTATTTTGATTATATAAATATATGTATATCACAATCCTTTAAAATAGTTTTCGTTCCGTTTTCATAGTAATAGAATACTAAAATATAATTATTAATTTAATATTTAGCGCATTTTTATACATATTTTTTATATTTCAGTTTCGTTTATTTTTTATCATTTATATTCTCATTATTCAGACAGGATGGACTGCTGTATCATGGATCAACAGATATTCGTAAGTATTTTTTTTTATATTAAAGCCCAACAATACGTTACACTGGTAAGTAATTATGCTTTGTTTTCTTTTGTTTAATAAAGTAATCTTTGTTATAAGACTTAATTAAGATGAGAAGCCCATTCTTGGCAATCACAACCGATTGTGATAAAATATGTGAAGTGATGAAATATTTAACATTTTCGTTTCCTCGCTCTGGTAATGAGGCAGAGCGCGGCGTTGAGTTTCGACGAAGGACGAAGTCTCAATGGTAGTCGAACGAAGTCTCTCTAGATTTCCAGTTTCAAGCTGCCTTTGTGTGGGATACTACCACTATCTTTTATTTATGACTTCTCTCAAACGAAAATAATTGAGAGTTGTGTACGAGGCAGATGTCACATTCTAAGTGCTGAAGTATCTCGGATAGCAAGTTAAGGTTACAATTACAACTTAACGATTAACTTGATCTAATATAGCTTATGACCTTTCGATAAAGGAACTATAATACAAAAAAGTTAATTTTATGTTATTGTCAAATATGAAACAAAAATAAATATGTACGTCACTTAAATTTATTATACACAAGCGGATATAGGTATAATTAATTACAAATATCATAAAGATTCCTTCAAAATAGGCCCTTAATGTCCCGATAGGGTAAATATGGTTTATTTATACATTTCTTTGAATCGTAACTCCTTAAATAAAATAGTAATGAGTTGGTTTGTCTTTGCTAGGGCCCGTATTTATGAACCGCTCTAAACTCTGACATTGATCTTAAGATGTCGTTTTATGAATGAAAACGGCGTCTCAAGACTGACTTCAGAGTTTTGAACGTCGATTTCAAGAATTGAGGGCGGGTTAAGAAACCTTACAAAGCAGTCGAACAATTTTATAAGCTTGAAGTTTAATTCCGAAAGTTTCAAATAGATTCAAATAATTGCAAAGTTCGTTTCAGAGTACCTAAGTATTTAGAACATTTTGTCAGTAAATATCTCACGAATAGATATTTGATTTATTTTTGAGTACAAAGTATTTTAGGCCCTGTTAAACCCTTTATTCGTGAGATATTTACTGATGTTAATGCTCACCAAAACATTTCTTTACTATGGAAGAAACTCAGAGACAAAAAGGCATAATAGGAATAAAATATTTAATATTTTCATTTTTCGTTGTGGTGACGAGGCTAATCGCGGAGTTGAGATCCACCACTCAACACGAACAGCCTCTAGAATTCAGGGTAAAGGGGGCAATGTAAGTAACTTAATGTAAAGGAAGTATCTACGTATCTACTCTAGGTTCAGAGGTTCCTTTTGCCTGCCATGCAGGAAGGAAAAGATGGAACAAATTCTTTTTTTTCATCTATACACATACTTGAAGATTACTCAATTTCGTGTGTCATTCAAAATCAACACATTTCTTTGATGAATATAAAAATTGATCGAATAATTTTTCAATGTTTTCTAATAGTGTTCGCAAATGATAATAAACTATATTCATTGAAGGGTTAAACATATAAGGGCATTCGCTTACTTGGGGCTACCTATAAAACTTTTAAAGCTATATAATTGTACTGTTATTACTTGAAGCGATAAGGCCGCTTTATTGTTCCTGTAATTAACAGAAATGTATATAATTTGTGTAAATTTTATATGTAATAAATTAAAATATATTATACAGTAGGTTCGTATTAAAAACAATTAAAATTATTTGTAGCCGGTAAGGTACAATCACTTTTACATTGAAATAAAAATTTAAAGTATTCCGATATCCGATAGGCTGCACGGTGGTTAGTCTTTGCCGCGACATCAACAAGGCAGCTCGTTGTGTGTATCCGCCGTGAGCTGTCATCTTTAGCGCGCGTTTTATCGAGTACGGAAAATTTTTATAACATCTGTATTATACGGTGTTGGGAATATTTCCACTTTAAACCAGATATTTACAAAATTTTGAAGTAAGTTTAAAAATAATATTATAAAGTAGTATAGAATAAACCGACCCAGTGAGAGTCGGACTTGCGCGTGGATAGATCCGCACCATTAACTATAAATACAGCAAAATCATGATTGTCTGCTTATGGGAATCCCTTTAAGTTTTTATTTATCATTTTTCAAACTGTAATCTGTAAATTTTAAACAAATGGCTATCACAGTTCATGAGTTCCAGGCTGGTCACAGACAGACAGACCAACATCGGAGTCTTAGTAATAGTTCCGTTTTACTTTTTGAGTAGAGAACTCTAAAAATTGTGGAATCGATTCCTTTACCAGATATTTATTTTAGATATTACAGGAACCATTACGTGTTGAGTAGCGGACTCATGCCACCTAAATTCAGCGGAAAGTGGGGAACGGAGTGTCTCAACACTAGGTTGCCTCTGCCTA
>FASU01005688.1:2741-15954 GCA_001486225.1 Heliconius pardalinus sergestus | reverse complement strand
CTATGATATAACATTGTGTACAATTATGTCACATTCGAAGACAATAAATATAATAATACATTATGAGCAAATTAAACCTAGTTAAAGATTCTACACGAAGTATATTTTGATAAACAGAAATCTTGAACCGCGGTCCACTATGGTCAAGATGTTCTGTGCAGTACGCAATGTTCATAAATTTTTTTTTAACAAAAAGCAAACCGACTTCAAACAATAAACTAAAAAACTAAAAAATAAATTTATTTAATATAAAGCAAAACGTACTTTGATTTTTGATCGGTGTCAAGCTATTGCTACAAAAATCTTACTACTGAGGCAAGTAGGCAGAGGGAACCTGGGAAACTAGCGCTAAGACACTTCGTTCCCCATTAAGACTTTTCGCCAAATTTTAGAAGCATCGCGTGTTGAGTGACGGAACTTACCACCACTCTACACGCAATGCCTCCAGAACGCCTACCTAATAAAGAAATAAATATTATATCATTAGAATATGTAAATATTTTATTTAAAGATGTGTATTTCTATATTCTTTAATTTTTTGAAAGATGAATATTAGATATTGTTGTTGAAAGTATGTAAGTAGCCTACTGCTTCGAATCGATTTATTAAAATCGATTCTGCTAAAAGTCATTCATTGACAGTTTGTGGTTATTGTGTACTTCACTATTCGATTACTATAAATTTGTAATTGTATTTGTACGCGTCTTTTTGGTTTGGAAACATTTGCCAAGTGTTAAAAAGATAGATTAATTCATCAATTGCTCATAGTAATTTAAAATGGTTAAGCTAACTACTGAACTCATACAAAATTCGATGCAATATATAAATCCTTGTAGAGATCGTGAACTAGATCTTAGAGGTTAGTTTCATACTATAGTATATAGTTGTAAGCAGCAGTTCGGCAGATTAGAACATTATTTTTTATTATAAAAACAACAAAGTATACAATATTATATAACAATATAATTATTAATGATTTTTTTCAGGTTACAAAATTCCACAAATTGAAAATTTGGGTGCAACTTTAGATCAGTTTGATACAATAGACTTTTCTGATAATGATATCAGAAAATTAGATGGTTTTCCTCTCTTAAAAAGAATGAAATGCTTGTTTCTAAACAGCAACAGAATTGTGTAAGATGCTTATAAAGATTATTTTATTACAATTATTATAATAGACTGATAAAATAAATGACTATGTAATTTCAGACGTCTTGGAGAGAATTTAGAACAATACTTGCCAAATTTGGAGACACTTATTTTGACAAATAATAATATAGCTGAATTAGGCGATTTAGATCCACTAGCGACACTTTCCAAGTTACGAACACTTTCTCTAATGCATAATCCTGTAGCTAACAAACAGCATTATAGGTGAGTAATATTTATGTAGACAAATTATACAGTATTGAAGCTATTATGATACAGCAAGAGACTTGAACACAATTAAAAGACTATTTTTCGATTTGAACCGTACTCAGAGGATGAAATTAGTCTATTTTCCTTGCTCAGGTCTACAAAGAATGAAGATGAGTTGGCGGAAATTAGACTAAAGAGTGTCTTAACCCCGGTACTCTGGCTACCCTGTGATAAATGAGATATACATATTTGAACCTATGATTTTTTTACAGAGCATACATAGCATATAAATTACCAGAACTGCGTTTATTAGATTTTAGAAAAATTAAGCAAAAAGAAAGAGATGATGCTAATTCTCTTTTTAAAAGCAAAAAAGGAAAGGAAATACAAAAAGAAATTATTAAAAAAGCAAAAACATTTGTCCCTGGAGGGAATATGCCAGATGCTAAAGTTACAAGTTAGTATTTTAACATAGTTTTTTTTACCTTTTACAAATATATACAGTATTTGTATATATATTTAAACTTTAATTTATTTTATATTCATTATAATTATGTCTCTTTTAACTTCATTATATTCTTTTAGATCTTACACCTCAAGAAATACACAAGATAAGAGAAGCCATTAAAAACGCTTCATCCCTTCAAGAGGTTGAACGTCTAACAAGGATGTTACAGTCTGGCCAGATTCCTGGACAGAAACCATTGCAATCTCAGCCTCAAACTAATGGACAACGTAATAATTTTATAAGAATTTTAATGTTATTATTGAGACACAGTGAAATGGTGTCTAAATGCAATGGTTTTGAGTGTTTGTTAGTTATGTTGATTATTATATTTAAATTTATTTCATTTCCTTTTTTGCCAAGACTCAGGCTCAGTAATGAATTCAGTCTCTCAACACTCTATTTAAATTTTTTGTGAAAAATACAAAATGCAATGTTTAGAAACTAGGTTCTCGCTGCTAACATGTTATGCCAAAAAACTTGAAATTGTAACAAAATACACATAGCTTATAAACAACTGTGGAAATATTAAAAATGATTATAATAATCTTTCAATTCTTTTCAGCTGTGCCACATTAGAGGCTAATACTAGAAATTTCTTCTAAGTATAAACTATACATAAGCTTTATTTTGTAGGGTGGAGTGAGAAAATCTCAACATGGACAATTTTAATTCTTGGAACTAATTTGTTGTTTAATCATATTTTTGATTCTGTTATTTCAGAAGATGAGGATGAAGAGATGGAGACAGATCAAACCAATGGTCAATAAGGATAAGGTTTGTCCAGTCAGGTGTTACAGCTGGAAGAACAGTCTGCACTCACATGTTTAACAGATTTCCCACATTTATATTAAGCAGAAAAGAACAGTGTTTACTACAATTTTTCATATTTGGCTTCAAAGACAGATACTACACAGTCTTATAGTCAAATCTACACTAAAAACTGAAATAATAGTAGTAACATTTATTTTAGCTTCTTTTAAGTGTAATTAAAAAGATAAACAAGTATTTTTCTAATAAAAAAATAGCATTAATTGGCATTGTTTTATTTAAATTATTATATCTATTAGCAAAAAAATTACAAATTCTTAAATTTTAAGTACAATAAGTCATCATTTCCTGCGTCTAAATATACAGTGTAGATCATTTGTAGGATAATTTTTTTGCCCATTAATTCTTCAATTGTTGGTCGTTTGTCAGCTAATATGGATAACATGGAGTCTATGAGATCTTGTATACCTCGCTCATAGACAGTCAAGTTGATAGGGTGAACACTGCCACTTGTTATTGCTTTTACTAAACCTACAAGTGTCTGAAATGTAAATAAATTACTCGATTATTTTCACCAGTGTGTTCTTCCTTTATTTAATTCCTAAAGAATGCTATGATTGTGTTCAAGTATATCTGACATGGGCGTAGGAATGAAGAGGGCAGGTGCTGCGTACCCGGCCTAGTATTTTTACGAACAAAAAATTAGTTTAACAGCTAATGACCCCTCCTGGACGATATCTGATGAGATCAGAGCGCTTGGACGCTTTCCAAGAGGCGCGGGTTCAAATTCCGCCACGTTTATAAGTTTTCTAAATAAGTATTTTTCTTTTTTTCTGTCAAAAATATTTAATAAATAACATTCTCTCTTACCAAATGATAAATCTAAGCAATTTTCTTTGGGTAGCAGAACTCCCTACAGAGTTGCTAACAACACAAATACTTATAAAAATTTCAACGTAGCTAAATGGTCAGACCACATGGATGGTTTCCAAGAGTTTTTCAATTTTTTTACGTTTTCTAAGGTAAGTAAGTATTATTATGATTGTTACTTGTTCCCCTTACCTCTGATTCAAAAGCCCTTTTGTGTGTGCACATTTCATAAAGCAGACAGCCTAAAGCCCAAACATCGCTCTTTGTATTGTAAGGTTTTCCTTCACATAATTCCGGGGCCAAGTAATAGGGTGTACCGATAACAGTGGACGTTTGTTTTGCACTAAATTTAAAATATTATTAATTATTAGGATTTTATAAAATTTTGTGGGATGATATTTTTTATTAAATGACGGCATAGGATAATGAGAACTGGTTAAATGGCTTATTCATGATTTCAGGGGTTATTCGAATACTGCTCTGAAATGTTTACAATACCTACTTACTTGATATATTTTCTAATATAATTATGTGCCTACGATCTTTGTATTGTATTATTATAATCATTACTTGTATGTACTTTTAAAAAATATGTATTTTAACTTTATGTTTTGAGAACTTAATGTCAAGACACTCCATTATGTACTTTCCTTCTGAATTTAATAAAGAGGAAAATTCAAATTGTCCATTTGAAGTTTAAATAACACAAATGGGGATTGAACCCACAACCATTTTGTTTACAATACCACGCTGACCCACTGATCCACGATGACCTTTGAAAGATATTAAATTATAATGAAATAAATTACCTGGCTAACATTTTTGATATGCCAAAATCACCAATCTTTACCAAAACTCCATTTTTACCAGACAATAAAATATTCTCTGCTTTTATGTCTCTATGAATAATATCAAGCTTATGAATGTAATTCACTCCCAGTAAAACTTGACAAAAATAAAATAAAATTTCCTGTAAAAACATTTTATATTTGTAACATCTTGTTTTGTAAATGTAGTTATGTATTATGTAAATATACCTTCATATAATATATATTATGTACATTTATTAGGTAATACTACTTATAATTTAATGAATCCTATCTACCTGCTGTTTTATTAAATTGGGGCATTGTTGATACATATATTCCGCCAGATTCCCGCTGATGGCATATTCCATAGAAATCATTACGTAGTTATCAATATAATAGCAGTCATAAAATTGTATTATATTAGGATGATTCATTTTTGCTAGTATTTTTACTTCATTAGCTATTCCCTACAACAAAAGAAATATTTACAACTAGAATTTTGAGAAATATTGTCATTTATTTTAAATAATTTAATAAATATTAACATTATTATTAAATTATTTAAAAGCTTGTTTCCTTTACAATTTTAATAAAATTTATCCACCTGTTTATGATCTTGAATTTTAATATTTAATTCAATATCCTTCACTATTGTTAACATTTGCCTTTTCTTATTTTCACATAAATATACATTTCTGAAACAGACATATTAAGAAAAATATGCAAAAAACAGTTCAATATAACATACTTAAAAAAACAATTAAATATAGTTTAAGCATGATAAAAAACCATAAATATTATATACCCATATGTCCCTTTGCCTATAGTCTTCATTATATTTAAGTTATATTTTCTAAATCTCTTTTTAATATCCATTTTATTTCATTTTTATATATTTACTTATATTGGATGCAATTCATATTTTGCTGATGTTTAGAGTTTTGATAACTTCATACTACCCACATATATTTTTTATTATTACTTACTTACAGTACCTACTTATTAAAATCTGTAAATGCTATTCGCTCTATGGTAATAATACAATACATTTTAATTCAAAATTCATATTTAATTAAAATGTATTGTTTTATTAAAAAATATATTTGTAACATCATTAGAATCATCAACAATTGAATATGATATTATTAATAAGTAGATACTCTATGGTATGTGAGTCATAGTTGATGGTATAATTAAAAACATTCAGCATCTTCTTTTCCTCTCGCTATCAACGTGTAAGTTATAACACGCTCTTATTATTTAGTAAGTGTTAGTTCTTATTAGAGTTCATTTATTTTTATCTTTGTAGTTCATTTTATTAACAAATAATAAAAGTTTGTTCTGAAAAAGGGTATTTTTTCATTAATTTTTCCTTTTTTGTGTTTGTTACCTCGAAACTTTTGACTGGGTGAACCAATTTTGATGTTTCTTTTTTTATTTTTCATTCATTTTAATTCTGTCCATTTTTGAAGATGTTATCCATATGAAAATCACACAAGTCTTAAATTTGCATCAAGTATGTGCGCGAAAAATGGACGAATAACTCAATATCGCGCCTACTGATTTCTATTATTCTTTTTTTTATTGGAAAGGGGTTTGGTGATTATTTGTGTTATTATGGGATCCAGTGGAAGTCGGGTTTTCTTTGTTAAAAATTGTCACAGATATCATTCATATAGTAACATATAAGTTAACTGTCAATTATAAAATGCCAAATGTCAACTGTCAGATACCGAGGCTGTGTTCTAATTTAATTCGAGGTGCCTGACGCCTGTAGTATTTGTGTATTTCTGAAAATCTAATATACATTCACTTACTATACTGACGGCTTAATTGAAGACCAGTTATTACATTAGCCGTCAGGATGGGACAAATTATGGGCTCATATAATGCTCGGAATGTAGATCTTTACATGGATGATAAGAGCACTTTTAATGTTCAAGATGGATTTTCTTACGAACGAAAAGAACGAGGTATAATAAAAATGTTGTAACAGTATATTTTAGAACATTACATTTTAACATTTCTAGTAAATTTAGAATTTTCATTCTTGTGACAAATATTTTTTGTATTGTATAGATTACATAATAGACTGTTCTTGCTGTTGTTTACAGAAATGTTAGCTAGAGAAGAAGATTTGGTTTCAGCGAGAATTCCACCCAAATATAGAGATTACTGTTCCCATTACTTACTTGAATATCAGGTGTGCCGTTATAAGCATATGCCACTTCTATATAAATGTGCTCATGAAAAACATGATTACTTAAACTGTGAACATCAAGAGTAAGTATTTATAAATACATACATACACATACAGTTGTGGCACAGGGGCATAAAGTGTGACTGTTAAACTGACTGGTTGCGGGTTCGATCCCCTCTCAAGGAGATGAAATATTTATTAAAATGTATATTTCCGTTTCTTCACTCTGGTGTCAAGGGCATGCAAGCATGGCATCAAATTCTGCCACTCAACACACAATGCTTCCAGAATTCGGCAGAAAGTCGGAAACGGAGTGTCTGAACACTAAGTTCTCTCTGCCTACCCTGCTGTGTGTGGGATACAGTGTAATAAGTATATACTTATACTTTAATATACTTCAAATTGTTTAGGTATATAGTTGTATGGTAATTAGTAGTATGGTATAATGCAAATGTAAAAAATAGAGGCATATAAAACATTTTAAATAGGAAATGATATTAATATAAAATAATTAATATTTCATTCTGTAATTACAGCTACGTACTTCGGATGAAAGAATTTGAACGTGAGCGTCGTCTCAGAGTTAGAGAAAATCGTCTTGTTGGAGCTGCATAAATGCATCATTTGTTTTAAGTAGAATCAATATTGTACATACAAAAATCGATAAAGTGTTCTAGCAGTTTTATTTTTAGTTTTTACCTTATAGCCCATATCACTAAAATCTGTTTTGTAGTAAATATTTTTAAATTACTTCTTTTAGATTTGATATGTATGCATAATTTTTTTTTTTTGTAGTTTACTTAAAAAATAAAACTATTTAATATTGATTTATATTCAGGTTTCTTAAATTATTGCAAATATAATACAATTCTATAAAATACAAACTCCATTAATTACTTTGTAGTTTTAAAATTTAACCAATCACACAAACCAAATAGATTAACTGTTACTATATTTGCTCTAATTCACCCACTTGAACTACACAATAACTTGCTTATTAATCTTAATTTCTTGTTAAGTTACATTATTACTTTTAAGATAATATCCCTATATCTGAAACTAAAGTTTCAGCCAAATCAATAAAACAACTATTTTGTAGCAATTTTATAGAACAAAATATTTTATTTCCATATTTTTTTTTATTTATGAGCCGATAGAAATAAAACAAACACTAAATGTTGTCGCTAGATCGTCAAAATATAATAGTGAAAACTAAAAATGCAATTAAATCGGTTGAACTGTTTCAAAGATTAAGTAGTGTGAACAAACGCATAGACTAAAGTTTTCGAAGATTTTCTCATATATTTTTCATGTACAGTACAGACTACTGATGGCGACAACTACTTATACCTAGTTTATACACTTGTCGAGGCTTGCCAAACGCCCACGAGCTTGTGATTGTGAACGCGTTCGGCTTTAGTATGTTCCTGAGTTCCTGATTTGAAAGTACTTATAGATGTTAATGTCGAATTTATTTCAGCTTTATGTGTTGGCCTTGACGTATTTAGATATTATAAAAAAAAGGAAAAGACACTTTCGAACAATCACTGTAGTATGAAAAGAGTAATACATAATAATTACTGTGTTAATTTTATACTTGACTTTATTTATTCTGAATTTATCTATTCTGAATTAACAATGAAATAATACATTAAGAATTTTGTTGTTTTGTTTGAAAATGGGTTACAGTAAGACTGAACTGAAAACAATGAATACGCACACGAAAATATATTTCTATATACAGTGTTTTCACCAATTTAAATGAAAGCATAGTTTTATATTTAACCAAATCGAAGAGTAGTAGGTAATGATAGGTTTAGGTTTATTAAAGAAAAAATATAATTGTGTAAAATAGAATGAGTGGTATCTATTTTCTCGGTCTGGTATGTTTTTTGAGAATGAAAAGTCTGCCACTTTCGGCAACGCTTAGTAGTATTTTTGTTGTAGTAAGTGTTTACGTTATTGGCTAACGTCTATTCGTAACTGCGCCACATGTAATTCAAAAAATGAAAATAAAAATCCTACGTTTAGGCTGTTGAGGAATCTTGATTAATTTTTTGATGCTGCTCCCATAAGGGTAGTGCAGTCGTTTCCAGTAGGATATAAAATTTTAAGTTTTAAAAATGAATTATTTTATGCGTAGTTCCTTACATTTACTCCAGTTTATGTTATCTTAAAAAAATGTAATAAGAAAAAAAGTTACCTACATTATTGCATATTAATATATAATTCATACCGTTAATAAATTAAAAATAATAAGTTAATATACATTTTTATATTTCTGTTATTGGCTTTGGAAGAAAATTTAATTAAAAATTAGATTATATGTAGTGTGGTAAGTACCACACAATATAACATTTTTATTTTTAAATTTACAACAAAAGAATAAGAGTATGATAAAAGCAAATGTAAAAAAAATAGAAATATTAAAACACTCTACATTATTTTTAATATCGTATTTATTACATTGGGATTTGATATATTTATAATCTATAATATTGCATACTTTAAAAAAGATCATGAGCATACAATCCTTAAATAAGATAAATAATGTTGCCATTACAGAAATCGAATTGCTCTGGCATTTTTTGTTCTATCGTTTGAATGCAAGAAGGATGGATTTTGACTGTTACCATTTAAGTAATGATTTCTCACTGCTTTTATATCGAAATATATTGACAAGCAATTATATCCCTTATTGCTCAAATTTGTTAAGGTTGTCTTGATAAACTGTTCTATAAAATGTCTAACAATTTTTGTAAACACGCTTGTCGAATACACAAATTATATGTATAATAGGCGAATGCTATTTATTGCGGAAGTAATGGCTTCCTAAATTTTAATTACACATTTTAAGTTTTTAAGCAATAAATCAAACAAACTTCAATTAAAAAGCTAATGAAGTAGAATTTTAAAGAGTATATGTGCTTCCCGTGAAGATTTGTGTCATCCGGCTTCTTTCTCGTCCTATTAATACCGCGTCCAAAATTTACAAAGAAATTAATTCGAAAATGGGAATATTGTAAATAAACCTGTGTTTTTAGTTCTACTTATCGTCAAAAATATGATTGACCCCTAAATAATTTGAAGTTTATAAAGATGACGATAATATATAAGTTAATTGATGTAGTGTGAATATGTATTCCTTCATCTTAAATTGAAGACTTGTTATTTATATGTTATTTTGCCATGGGTGATGCCGGTGGGACGATGTCTATTAGAGGCAAATTTAAAGGAAAAGTGGATGAAGATGAAGGTTCTGAAGAGGAAATATGGGATTCTGACCAAGAAGACGAAACAATTGCCCGAATACAACGGGCACACTTTGCCCAAGCAGCTGCTATGAACCCTCGAAAAAGAGCCGCTGTTCGACCTCCAAGGATGAGCCATAAACGTAAAATGGAAGCAGTGAAAAGTTTTCACAATTTTACAAAGAAATTAAAAAAAGACACTGGTATTACTATTCGAAGTTTAATTGGTCAAAACGTATTAGAATTAAGTGACTTTTCTAGTGAAGATAGTGAAAGTGATAGTGATGGATTATCAGAGAAAGAATTTATAGTTGATCCAAATGCTGTTCAAGATTTGAATGATGAAAATGAAAGCTATATCGATCCTGAAACAGGAGATTTTATAGAAGCCAAAAAAACTAAATTATTAGAAAAGCAACAGTTATCACCAACTAATAGTGATTCCCTGAATGAAACAAGTGCAATTGAACCCAAGACACTTACAATAAGCGATATTATAAATGAAGGTGATTTGGATTTGTCAAAAAATGTAGAGATTGCTGAAGTGGAAGAGAGTGAATTATGTCCTGGTAAAACGGCAGAAGACTTATTGAATTTGACAAAACAAGATAGTCAAGATAATTTTGAAGCTGAAAATTTGAAAGGTATGGATGATACAGACATAAAACAAACTAAAAGTGAAGAGGAGGAGGATGCCGAACAGTCAGAAGAAAAAAAATCTGAAACTGATGAAGAGGTAATCATTAATTATTTAATACTCTTGGACTGGACTCTTTTTCTTCTAAATATTATATTCTAATATAATTTAAGTTTAACACTGGATTCTTTTCTTCTTTCTGAATCTGATTCTAACAAAAGAAAGAAGATTCTAACTTAATACTGGATGTATTAAATGTATAAGAAAGACCACAGCACAGTGTCTGACTATAAATTGATATCTGGCTATCTACAGTTATGGTTACGATTCCTGAAGAGATTTGAAATTGATGAATTATTTTAATTTCCTCACTTTATCACTTATCACCAAGTGTCTCAAAAATTAGGCAGTGTGGGAAATGGAGTTTCCCCCTTCCCTTCCCAGGTCCCTTATCCTACCATACTACTTATATTATGGATAGTGAAGCTAAACAAAAAAAATCATTATAATAATAATAATATTATTTAAACATTATTTAAACACTTATAAGATATACATTAGTTGGTTGAGGTACTATCCTCTTGGATAGGTTACAAAGTAGCCCGTAGTAAAGAGTAACAGTGCCGTGTCCCACGGGGGGTACTGAATGAAGTGTTCCTTTAAATACACGAGTTACAAGTCTTAATGTATGTATATATTATACATAATATATTGTATATCTTAAAATGGTAGCTTTGTATGTAATTGCAAAAATTATATAATTTTATCATAATTTCTTTTTAGTAATTTGTAATGTGTAATTTTTTTATTTTGTAATCTGTTTATTTATTGTAGAAAAAGTCCTCAAACCTTAATACATTGAATATGAGGCGGAATATAAGGGAAGTAATGGATGAAAAGAATTTAGATGCTTCAACATTGGCTGCTCAGCGACAGGAATCAGAGAGGTTGGCCCGAGTTCAAGAACAACAGAGGATAATAAGAGAGGTATTTATATATAATTTACAATATTTCATATAATTATAAAGCATGATGATTCCCATTATTAAATCATAATCGTTCATCTTATTAATCTTAATTTCATGTCATTGCAGTAATATTATGCATTATAATATAAATATTACATTACTGCATCTGCAACAGCTACAGCAACTGACTGTAAATGTGATTTTTTATTTATATATTATATATTAGTATTTTTTGGGTTGGATTTCCACCTGAAGGAATTAATAATTTTAACTTCCTGCTTTAACAAGGGAATGCATTGGGTTGAGGTCTGCCACTATTTTTTAAATATAAATAGGCACGAAGCGGAGAATGAAGTGTGGTGACACTGGGTTCTATCCACATACACTGCTATAAGTGAGATAAAGTAATAAAAAATGAAAATTAATTTAGTTTGATTTTGAGTGTTTTTATTTTGCAGGTGCAAAGACAAATAGCTATTAATAGGCAAAATAAGATACATCAGAAAACCATCTCATTGTTGCAAGGTGGATCATCAATATTAAAGAAAGGCAGCTCTGGCCAAAAACTGAAGTATGTATTTAGAAGAAATCTTAAAACTCTGCATAATTTTCTACTGTAAATGTTTTTGATTATTTAATTTTAATTTTGCAGCTTACCAAATACAGTATTAGTAAAATTACCTTCGGGGGAAGTAAAGAAGACTTCAGTTAAACAAGGACAGTTAGAAGTTACAAAGGTGGCGAAACCTACTACATCAGCTTTAGCACAGAAATTAGCCAGAACAGACCAAAGGTCTGAAAAAAAAGAGGTAAAATTCTTCTTTTACATTAGGGTTATTTTTGAATGTTATTTTACATTTAAACAAACTTTTGCATGATTTGGTGCATTGGGACCATTTTCATCAGTCAGATGATGATAAATATTTTTCCTTTCCATGTGTTTAGACATACAAAGTCTAAGTCAGTTTTGTGTATCATGCCACTTTATACTCTACAAAATTGGGCAAGTTTTTATTGCAATTACAATACTTTATACACATTCAATTTTTTTACAATTCATTTTTGGGAAAAGAATGGAGTATCTTGACATTGTGTTCTTTCTGAGTACTCTGTTAAAAATATGAAGCTGAAAAAATATCTGTAAATAGGTATATTGTTCAGTTAAATGTTTGTTATATGTAGTTATACATATTATATTTATTTAATATATATTTATTTCTTTAATTTGAAGGTAGTAGAAATCGTGGACAGCAGTAGTGGTGATGAATCATCATCATCATCATCAGATTCAGATGACTGTATAATGTTGTCAGATTCTGAAGTACCGCCTAGTCCTGAAGCTGAAGAGGATCCTAGCAATTCTGGTATGATTTAATTAGACAGTTTTAAATATTTTTTTCTCTTTCTAATTATTTTATTTTATTCCATTAAATCTACCATTTAATCTTAAAAATAATTACTATGACATACTTAATTGTAACATTATCAAACTAAACATTATAGTTTTATAATATGTCTTAATCTGAATGAGGTAGAAAAAGACATTGATTCATTTAAATAGGAAATAATAATTAACATGAATGTTAATTTATAGCTATTTTACCATGTCCCATTGACAGTGTCTGACCGTAAATGTATGGTTGTGGGTTCAATTCCCAAAAAATTTATTTTGTATTCCAGGTCTCCATGTAAATGATGCATATAATATACCAGATGAACAAGGACGGGTCTTAATCAATATAGGTCATGCGGAGAATGAGGAAGACATATTTTTAGCACCACAGATTGCTAGGGTTATTAAACCCCATCAGGTATGTTTCAGTAGATGCATCTTAGGATTTTG
>FASU01005682.1:0-11961 GCA_001486225.1 Heliconius pardalinus sergestus | reverse complement strand
TCCTCTTTAGTGGTCATTATTTTTCTTAACACTTAATTTGTATCTTTTGTCTCTACTAAACATACTCCAGATATAAATATTCGTTCATTTATTTTAATATTTTTCCACTTACCTTGCACCTCGTCCGTTCGTCCTTCATCTGTGTTATTCAACAACTTTTTTAAATTTAAAAAACCCTTTTCTTACTCGTGTTCAGATCTAGATTATTATTTTTACACCCAACTATAAGTGATATAAATGCTTGTAGCTTGCATTCTGATTATTAATAATTTGGAATCTTTAGTAATAATATATTTAAAAAATAAAAACTTGCCTGACCTGACTTGCCTGTGCCTGACAAATATAAGAGCAATGTTCAATATGCTTGTTTGCTCTGATTATTTTGTACAAATATATGAAAGATTCGTATAATTGTTAAATAAGAGGTTTTCCAAAATATATCTACAAGCCAAATACTTGTATTTTTTTAAAATATTAATTTTGATTAAAATCTTAATAAATTTATTAACGTTTGACGTGTACGAACCAATCGTGTACATCTCATCATACAGTGTTATCTCACTTTCATATAAATTATCAGCTCGTTTCTTTTTGTGCATTCTGTTATATACTTATTCCATAATGTTTATTTTTAGACAGAAATATATGTTAATTAAATTGCAACGATTTAACTGTTTTCAGAGATTCTTAGCTTAATAGAAAATTCAAATTCTCTTAATATTTAACTTGATTTAAGTTCGACGATTTTTTTAGAGTGAGAGAGACATTCGTGGGTTCGATTCCCTTTAGGGAGAATGAATTGTTTCCATTTCCTCGCTCTGATAACAAAACAAATACTAGCATTGAATTTTGTTTCAACACTATAAAAGTGAGGAACTGATTGTATTTCAGCTTTTACCTATTAATTTTTTTGAAATTATTCTAAATTTATTAGACATAGACATTACGTATCTACGTTAAGATACAAACAGGTACAAGTAAGATGTCTCAATCCAAACTTAGCCAAAATCCCGAGACGTGATAAAGGCGGTCACTCACTGCGGACACGGTGATGTCGCGACAATGCGTCTACAGATATCGGCGGCGATTACACTTGCAGTTTGACAGGTGATCTGGGTTCCCGACGCCTCTTCCGTCGCTTGGGGTACTACCTATTGACACATGCTGTTTCGATGGGTACTACAATAATATATATTATATAATAATAAACTGTATGTATATTGCAACAATATAAATAAGTTGTGGTAAAAGTTTAGGAGATTTGACGTAAGTTGATAAGAACGTATGGTATAATGGTCAGAGTGCTTGGAGTTGCTTTCTAATAAGCGCGGGTTTGTGGCCTGCGCCGTTAAGCCCAGCTAGCTCAGTTGGTAGAGAATGAGACTCCTAATTTCAGGGTCGTGAGTTCGTGCCCCACGTTGGGCGATTTGGCGTCGCCGCCGTCGGCATCCTCTTAAGTAACCACGTAAAATTTTTCAGGGATAGAGTACCCTCTCAGTACCCAGTGTTCCTCTAAAAGCCATAAGGGCTAACAGCATTAACCTTAAATTGAAAAAAAAAACAAATAATGTGGTTTTCTAACAACGAAATAAATCCTAAATTGTATAATGAAAAATAGCATTGTAAATTAAACATGTCTTCATTTAGATTCTATTTAAGATAAGGAAATGCTAATAACACTAATTTGGCGCTTTATCAAACAAAAAAAAATAATGTGACAGATTACAAATGTTTCTAAACACACCAATGTATTGCATAATTTACGAATATAACGTTATTTATGCAATATATATGTATTGGTGTGTACATATAAAGGAAGATAATATTATAATCGTTTATTATTAGAATATATTTTTTATTTCTTTCCTAAACTATGATATTTCTAGAGCATGATGTATAATAATAACAATAATATATATATTTTTAAGCATCATCCTGTATACCATACTTGAGCCCCTACGCCACTTCTGACACACGAGAACTATTATTTATTAATATACCTAGTGCTGAACTGGCACGCTCGGATCGCCATAATTAAAGAACAACAAATTAATATACCTACTAATGAAAATGAAAGTGAATGGAAAAAAGTCAATTGTTTATAAGAAAATAAATTCAAAGTTAAATCGAAACCTAAATTAATATTAGTATAAATTTAGGTTAACTTTAGTTAGTAGTTTATTATTTTTAAAGGAAGAGGGTACAATAAAAGACATATTCAATATCGTAGTTACTATAATCATTAAATTTTCGTTTATATAATTGAATGGAATAAACACTTAGCCAATTATTCCCAATATCTAAGCAGTAAATGCTTATTTATGTTCCTGTGAGCCTAGTGACGTATTTAAGATAAAAACCTTATTTAACATTAATAAAATATTTACATTATTTGGAAATATCATCACAGCTTTACAAAACAAGCATAACATCGATATAACAAAACAATTCGACAGCGATTACCACTAGAGGTGTTTAAAAACTATAAAACAATATCAATGTATATAAATGCGTAAATACTGTAACAGTTTTAACTTTATATAAAAAGAAACCAGTTATACTAAGCGATGCTACAAGAATATAATTTTTTTATTTGGAATAAATGTAAACATAAAATTAGATTTTTTCTAAATTACAGATAAATATTTTTTAAATTAAAATTTGTTTTCAAAACTTTTCAAAAGAAAACAGTAAAAGTTACTAAGACATTTTAAATAAAATATTTTATTATATTATATTTTCCTTTTTTGAAGCAAATATTTACAAAAGACTATTTATTATTCTTGCATTTGCATTGCTTAGTAAAACAAGTCGTCGTACAATACTATTGTTACATTGGTAATAACCTACTTTTATTATATACTTTTAATATAATATGGATATCAATCTTTGGATTGAGTATTTACTAACTAACAAATGTGAAGGAATG
The DNA here is from genome assembly GCA_001486225.1 of Heliconius pardalinus sergestus. Classification (NCBI taxonomy): domain Eukaryota; kingdom Metazoa; phylum Arthropoda; class Insecta; order Lepidoptera; family Nymphalidae; genus Heliconius; species Heliconius pardalinus. Next base: position 9,032 of record FASU01005682.1, on the reverse strand, counting down.
TGCGTAATATTTATATGTATATTAATATCAATAATTATTAAAACATCTACGTCCATATAATCTATATGAAATTTGAGCCCCTAAGAGCTATATATAGACTGTTACATTCTTATATAACATACAATGTGCAATTTTAATTACAAATAAAACGTAGTGACTCAATTAATTTTGATTTACATAAAGTGTTATCAATCTAAGTATTTTACAGATAATATAAAAAGCAATGGAAACTTTGGTATCTCCATTATACGCTAGCTAACATTTACAGCAACTATGAAAACTAATTTAATATTTAATAAATAGATCTTAAAGATATCTTAATTACAAAGCAGGAGTACCGAATGTACATTTGAGATTCTTCTAACACTATTCGAAGCGATAGATATATGAATGTATGTACCTATACACGTAGAATTAATCTTTACGTTTAAAAGTTTTAATAATCATTTACGGGAAGTAAATTAATAATATCTATTAATAATATAATTATAGCCTTTTAAAGTACGTCACCACATTAACACTAACATGGCACTACCACTACCATAACGATTCATATTCAGTCTTTCGTATTAAAATTTGCTTTTTATAACACAAACTAATCACAAATAATAATACACGTTGAGAATCTCGTTTCCGATATTAATTTAAAGATGTCGACTTCAAACCAATTTCCTTTCAACCATAGCGTGATGGCCAGGATGCACGTAGTGTCCCGGAGATGTTGGTTCGTATAAAGACATTTTTAATCTCTTGCACTTCGCCCGACGGTTTTTAAACCAAAATTGCACATTTTTCGACTCAAGTCGAGGAAATTTTTGTCTGTATGGCATTCTATTCAATTCTTCCGTATATTTTAGTATCAAGTTGTGCGAAGGATGTGTGTTCATGGAGAACCACTGTTCCAAAACTGGTACTTCAGAAACAGGGTCAATGAATGTACGATTCCTTTTTCGACGTTCATCAGAAGCTCCAGCAAGGGCCAAGTTAAGACCACTAGCACCTTCTCCAGGGACACCCCCGACTCCAGGAAAACCACTCATATATTGACTCATGTACATGATTCCATGACCGAACATTGGATGATTTGGCACCATAGGAAATGGTAAGCGATCCAAATGAGGAGAAGAAGGTCTGTAATGACGTTCTTGGACTACTTCTTCATCAGATGCAATATCAGGGTCATCTCCAGCTCCGTTCTCTTCTTCAGTGTTATTATTATTATTGTTATGTGAACTATCACTATTCTTTGTAGGAGATCGCTGAGGTGAAAGCATTTGATCTGATTTACTTAAATCCCTCGGTTCTTGTTTGATGTCATGTACCTGTGAAATAAATGGTTTTATTTGTATAAGAATATTTACAAACATGCAACGCAAAGATTGTGTTCAAATGTTAAAAAAGTAAGTGATTATTGTTTTTTTACCTTTATTATGTCTGGTGGTTTTGGTGATTCTTTAGTATTTTCTTCCCTTTCATCATTGATTTTCTCCCTTTTCGTTATCAATGAAAGTGGAGCATCTGGGCTTTCCGGTCTCATTTCATCAGTATTCATATCACCGCCATCATCGTCCAAATCAGATCCAGCGTTAGACAAATTATCTTCAGACATTACTGACATGGGGTATCTAGGACTTCCTGTTAGTTGCATTGGACTCTTTATAGAATTGTGATCATGAGAACTGTAGTTGTCATTGCCTGCCATTAGTGATCCATTGCTTGGACTATGGCTTCTGCTATTAAAACCATTCATGCCCAGATGGCCTCCAAGTCCACCAATATTGCGTAGTTCTGCGCGTTTTTGAGCGGCCCTCGCATTCTTAAACCAATAAACAACATTATTAACATCTAATGGCTTCCGTCCTCTTCTTGATTCTAAATTATTTAATTCTCGTACATATTGCTGAATTTGCTGTCTGCTTGGATGTTGGTTTTCAGAAAACCAACGCTGGAGTTTGGGTAGTTCCAATTCAGGATCAAAACTCGTCCTCATCCTTGTTTTTTGTGTAGGATATTGACTTTGGACAGTTTGTAAAGCGGGATGAAGATGCTCAGGTAAGGGATTCAACGTAGGGGAACGATTTTTAGGACTAGGCGATGGATAACGTCGAGGACTGAATGGCGGAGGGCGTGGAGAAACTTGAGCACTCCACCATGACTCAAATTTTCGTCTAGTTTCTTCGGATAATTCATGAAAAGTATGAGGACCAGAAGATCTATCCTGGCCACGACAAATCTGTGCCAACGTCACCTGTAAAAATGAATAAAACCTTCAAAACTCACTTAATACTTCTTTAAGTACACAAGTGTATATAAATAAAACAAAAAGGAACGCAAACAATGTTAGACGGTTTTTAAAGAGGTCAGTCTAACCGGTAACAGATACAGAGATAATTGTTTGAATAAACACTCAGTATTGTTTCACAGAACATCGCCATTAGATTATGAAAATATTAGGTCGGTTGTTAATGTATGTGTCATGCACGCGCGGCAGCGGGTCTTACGGGAAGGTGTTTACATGCTGGTTAGTGCGCATCTCTCCGCCGAAACTTCAATCATGGTTCGCTCTAAAACAATGAGCGGGAAGGTCTTCGCAATTAGCATCCTCCCACAACACTTACAGAACGCCGGCGTACCAATATGGACTAAGTGGTTGTACTAAAACGTTGCCACAGTTTTTCTATGAGAAACGGTTACTCTACTTGTCAAACACATCATGTTCTAACGGCGCTTTGTTATTTATTATGTAAGGAAATTTATGAAACTTTAAAGTGAAATTATGATTATATAATAGAGAATGTCTGACTGAAATATTTTATTTGCACCAATACTTCATCAGCTTTTCCAGAAAGTATTTATAGCATATATAAGATCACAATTTAGCAGTATCAACACTGCCCTTAATTAATTATTAATGGCTAACTCGAAAAAAAAATTCCTGAAGAAATAAATGAACATACGAGTATTATAATAATAAATAATATATAAATCAGCCGCAAAACGCCTTGTCAGATTAAAATTGAATCGCGGTTAGTTTATACAGCAGTTATGCAAGCCTCTCGTATCAAGAGATTACACAGAACAATGCCAGTGATTATGTCGTCAAAACAGCTGTCACCTGGAGGCATTGCCAAATCAAAAACAAGTAAAACTGTACGAGTATTACATACTGTGTAGTGGTTCTACTAAATGATGTCAACAGAGGCGTTAGCCTAGCGCGAGTGATACCTTAATCCGCTTCTTTATTTTGAGTTTTTAAATAGTGCAGTCATATTTGTTTTCAGATATTGTCTTCAGCTAAGATTTACGAGAACTGGCGCCTGAGCGATAACTCTGTCACGTGTGATGGCTGTACGTAACTCGGTGTGCAGATATACGTATGTTAGGTGCTATATAAGTATATTTTAAGGACAAATTAAAACAATAGGCTTAGCCTTATCAGACGGTAATGTCATGTTTACATACGCTACTTTATGTTATGATGAAATAAAATAATCACTATTTATTTGTATTATGTGTAGAATTGTAGGGGGAAAATTAAGTCTAATAGATTTATGGTTCAAAAGTAAAATTCAAAAGTGGCATCCCTATAACCCTTCTCTGTAGTATTCCGGAAATGTCTTAAAAGTTTGTTCGGAATTAAAATCGAAGTGGCGCAAGTTGAAGTGTGATAAATTACCATAATATCATAGAAACGAGTTCATCTTGTATTTAACCTAACTTCGATGTTCGAAGTATTTGATTATCTTCTCCCGAGGGAGTCTCTTTTGCTCGTTTACAAAGAACTTTTCATCTTTAACCTTTACATGGAACTTATTCATCACCGTCTTAAGTTCCAACTAATACATTTTCAATTGTACCATATCAAAATGTGAAAATAATAAAACGCAAGGCCAGTCGTGGCACAAGGGCGCAAGCGTGTGACTGTAAACGCAGTAGAGAGAGAGAGAGTAGAGTACTGCCACTCAATATCACTAGAATTTAGGGAAAAGTGAGGAGCAGAGAGACTTGCGGGATACAGCGTGAATATAGAAGAAAAATTTTAGACGACGACGCATATTAGAAAGTATGCACGTGTGCTATGAAGGGGCTTACCCAAAACGCGGTGTGCCTAATATTGAGCGTTAACCTCGCGTTTAATAAGATTATAGAGAATTATTTTATGGTATTAATAAGATCAAAAGCGTTGGTACATCTAAAACTCCTTTAACCCTCTTTCGTTCTGTCTCAAGTTAGTAAGACGAGGGCAACTGTACCTACGTCGCGTTTAAACGCAAGTACGTACAATAACAAGGGAAAGCGATTCGGACCGCGTTTCTCAGCGTGAATTGATTTTAAAAACTAAATACTGAGAATAATATAGAAAATAGACTTCTAGAAATTTAGTTCTACCCGAATTTAATATTATTACGGCTTAAAAATAATGTATTTTTTTTAAATGATTAAGATACATTACTTATATTATATTTTAAGTATTTATTCAAATAAAAAAAAATAGTATTACGCATTTATTACAATTTAGTACTTATTGTTATATTTAAATTATTTGAAGGCTTTCCGCTTCCGCTCGTAATATGTTTTCCCACTAACCCTTTCCAACAAGGTGGATATTTAGAGAATATAATAAGGCTCTGGAGCGCGGATGAGTCTGAGATTCAATTAAATTTATTATGTATGAAAATCCCGCGTATGAGGCTGGAGCTCATCACGTCGACAAATTGCTCTTTCTTATGCTATTGATACACAAACATTGAGGATATTTTTTTGAAAATAACCTTTTTAATACAGATTTTTTATTTTATGGTAATTTACCATCAATAGATCTAATTTTATAGTTAGATTTAAATTTCTTTTAATACTAATTTAGTATTATGAGAAATTATAAAAATTAAAAATATTTGCAGCCAAAATTAAATTAATTTATCTTTAACCTGGCTATAATTAGTACAAACTACCTACTAAAACTACGCCACTAAACAGTTCATATAAATACTCATCAAAATCCCAATTAGCGCAACAATAATCTATTGAACAAAATGTAAATTCCTATCAACAACAGTTCGCAACGAGCCGAGAAATAACCAAACATCAAAACAAATGCTTCCTTAATTCTTCTCTCGTTTGATGATCCTTATTAGCAGGGACTTAGATGTAACCTCGCAAATTATAAAGACCTCCGAAATTGTACGTCTACTTAGTGGAGTTTGATAATCTGTCTACATCGCGAGTTCTTCAAATCCGACCTGATGAGCACGTTTATGTGATGTTTTGAGAAATACTTAAAAGTCGAGATGAAGCTTACGAGATGTTGGGCTTAATGGAAATTTATATACAAACATTTTCTTATTAAATATAAGAGTATTAAAAGTATAAAGAACCTGTGAATATCAATAAGTACAATGCGGCGTTGGAGTCCTACCTGACCTTAAATACAAAATCTCTAAGCTAATGGAGATGAAAAAAGAAATATTTTACCTATATTTTCTTTGACTATTAAGCTGCTGGAAATATGTGACAATAACAGTAGAAGAAATTTTAATTTTTGATACGTTTCTTTCAGTTTCGATCAATTCTTTACATCGATTAATTTATAATTATATATACGAATTTCACTAAAAACAAGAATATTTATATCTACATAAATAATAATGAAACAATATCAACACTCAAATTAGTAACTAATTTATACAATATCCAAATGATGTTTAAAATGATGTTGAAACGTCCATTAAAGCTAGTAATCCTATAGCCATATCAAATATTTCAATTGCGAGCATACAGCTATTCAGGAGCTTAAATATTGAAAACAATGAGTTCCCGGTAATAAGGGGGGGTAGGGTAGAAGTGTATTGTTCGGGGTCGGGGTTACAATCAGGTATTAAAGAACGCAACATTGCCGGGACAGCGGGAATCTGGCTCAGCTCAGTGTACCGTACATGCTTTGTCGTTAGGAATTCGGTTTTAATGCTACAACTTCGCACTATTCTCTTTGTTTATTTATTTTTTAATTGTGATTTTTGGCAATTAATGTGAATATATATTTTTTAATTGAGATTAAAAAAAGATTATTCAGTTATTAACACTGTTTATTATCTGTTACCGTGGTAGGATATTGCTCGCTTTTGGCAAGGTAAGTAAGGGTAAGCAGCGTACAGAAAACATATCGATGATATGATAAGATAATTAGAAATACTACGTGTCGATGCGCGTGTGATTAAATTTTAATTCAGAACTGTTCAGTTCTGAAATATATGAAACTTTTAATTACCTCATCCAAGGGACATCCAGTAGACATTAGCAAAGGCCTACTCTGAACTAGCAAAAGCCTCAGCAGCTTGTCTTTGATATCTTGTAAAGGGGTGAGTCTTGGTCTTAACAGCTGGATTCTAAGTGTGGCTACAGTAGTAAGTTCACCCAACACTTCCCCTACTGTCGCCAATGGCCCATCTGATATACGTTCGAAGGATAACGGCTTCCAGTTGTTGATTACCACTGAACCTATAACAAAAAAATACGTTGTAAATCATTTTTTTTTATTATTATTTTGTTTAAATTTTAATATGATTCAAACAGAGTTGCATATGTACATATATATGCAGATTTGACATTAATGTATATTTAGATAAATTTATAACTATTTTTTGAAAATTCACATAAAAGTTTCTATTTCTATAGTTTTAATCAGAATAAGATGGAAATGAATACCATTAATTTTGAGTAAATTTAAATTTTTACATTTATTAAAAGAATATATAATACTTTTAATACCCAACTGGCCAAAGCTAGTTTTGTTTAAACAAGCTTATTTAATTTTAGCATAACTTGTCAAACATATCACTTTAAATGTCTTAATGTCTACCTTTCGCAGAAGCTGCTAATTCATGAGGATAGCCCAATCTCATCATAGCGGCTGGTACGAGCTCGTGGAAGGCAGTAGCTGCTGGTATAATGACATAGCTGTCAGTTTCTACAACTGCACGTCGTCTCCATGCACCCTCTTCCAAGGATGCTACAGCTTCAACTACGCAGTGTACCGGTAGGGTTTTACCTGAAACAATATGCATTATGTTAGTTAAGTAGCTAAAATAAATGTATTGAATTTTATTACTACCTATTCAGTGTAAAATAATGGTCCATATAACTTTTTCCTATAGAAAAAGAATAAAGATTTTAGATGTTATAAATGTATAAACGCCTTGCTTTTAAATTTATAAAGGCCGTCACTTATTGGTACTAACATTTTATGGACATAAATTTACGTCATTCGATAAAAAATAACACTGATGGAAAACTTCCTCCTAAAGTGCCTGCTTGAAAAATCAGGAACTTAATGGTAGACGTCGAAACGTTGTCGTTAAGAAGCCGTCTTAATTATTTAGCAACTTTTCAAGCGAAAAAGCAATGCTTTTGACTTGTTCATAAGCGCAGCAAAAAACCGAGTGAAATGTTAAAATAATAATTAATCCTTGCTCTACGTCGGCGCGGCCGTCTCGAGATTGCTTTGTGCCCGTGCTTTTACCGTCCGTCTTTGTAAGGCGCTCCTTTAACGCGATATTAAATAGTTTTTGCCTCGTTGCTCATTTTTACTCAGATACGTTTAAGTGTTTTAATACAATTTGAAAGCCCTTTTATACTTTTTTATTAGCTACCCCTTTCATGCTTCAATAGCTAAGGCAGAACAAACAGAAATCTTATTATCTAAATTTAAGACAATTAACTAAAATAGCACAGACCTAACGGCGATATAAACAATTGATTTACCCTATTAATAGAAAACAATGGGGTCTGGAAGAGCAGAATTTACATAACACTATCCGAGGCTTACTAAAGACAGGCTTTAGAAAATTATAAATTTGGCAACACAAATAATCTTTTAACTACTCGCGCTTACCGGGAAAGTTGTAAACCTTTAAAATAGACTAAAATTCCCGTCCGCGGTAATCGCGTAAAGTAACTTTCAATAGTTTTAGTCGGCAAGTTGTTTAGTCGGTGAGATTTCGAGGGTGGCTCCAGGTTAGCACCTATGCTCTGATATTGCGCGTGGATTACTTGAGATTTGGTTGGGATTCCTACTGTGGGTCTGCTGGTCAGTTAATGCCCTGGCTTTGGTGTGGAATTTATTAATATCTGTGAAATAGACTATTAAATTTCCAACTTTACATTATTAAATTTTAATAATACTTTTAATAACAGATGATTATTATTGTTTTTTGTAAAAAGTGTTTTTTACATAGAAATATGAACAAAATATCGAAGATGTCGTAATTTTTTTGCGCTTACGCAACAAATCTAGCATTAATTAGATATCATTTAACATATTTAGCAAATTAACATAAAATATTATCCGAGCATAGTGGCTCGCGTTTATATTAATAGCTAAGCCTTATAAGTTATACAGATTAGAGAAGATGTTGCGACCAAAATGAAAAATTGGATCTTAAGCTTTAACACTCGTATATTTCAACATTCATCACCTCCACTGATGTGTTCGGTTGTAAATATAGTATTTTTAACCGACTTTCTAATTTAAATGTATATATTTTGGCTTCGATAGTTCCCACGGTTAATTTCTATGTTTTGCAATTATATTCAATATGTAGATATATATACTAATTTTATAATAGTTTACGATTTTGTTTGCTTGAATTTTTCTAATATTTTTTGTATAGAATTATTTTGATTTAAAAAAAACCCAAAAATATGTTTTGTCGATTACTTTTTTATTTAAGGGTAATGGATACCTAGAAAACATCTAAAATCTATTAACTACCATATTTTAGCTAATAAAGACTTAATTTAAAAAGAATTTCATAATATTTATAAAAAAACAGTATTAGTACAAAAATGACTCAATCCTATCGTATAAAGCTTAAACCTTACAACGAAGCAGATAAGACACCTCTAACTAGAACGTTAATCATTTGAAGAACTTGTACAGTAAATTGCCAAGCTGAGTGCGATGTTCATTAGGTAACATAAAACAGCAATTAGATTGTATGAGAGAGACGTTAGGCTTAGCTTAGGAGTAAGGGGGG
>FASU01005648.1:0-12867 GCA_001486225.1 Heliconius pardalinus sergestus | reverse complement strand
TACTCTGCTGTGTGCGGAATACATCTTAAAACGGAAAAAAATATATTGTAACATATACTTATTTATGTTTATATTTTAAAGAAAAATACAAAAGTAATTTTATTTATTTATTATAACTTGACCTTCGTTTAAAGAAATATGCGACATATTTCGCAGAATAAAAGACACTCCACCTTAAAAACAATTCATTAGTGGCGTCACTTATTGTTACAAGAATAACTAGAAAACAGAAAACTTATTTCTAGAAAATAGTCATTTTAATTGAAACTATATAATCGGATTATTTTTTTATATTTAATACCTATCATACATTTTTGGAAACTCCACGTTTCAAACACATTGTGTCTACGGTTAAAAGAGTTTCATTAAAAAACCTATATAAATCGCCTAAAATTGTTAATAAATAAGAAATGATATTATTTTACGCAAGTCTTATAGTGCCTTAAAATATTATGCAGGTATCTACTGTCTGGTCTGCCTTGCCTACCCTGCTTTATGCAGGATAGAGCGTTAATTTTAAGATTTTTTTTAAAAATCGGAGCGAGTTGTGGCGCAGGGGCTCGAAATGTGGCTGTAAACCGACTGGTTGTGGGTTCGATCCCCACTCAGAAAAATTAAATATTTATTTAAATTTATATCTCCATTTCTTCGCTCTAGTGTTGAGGCAAAGGGCGGCGCTGAGTTCTGCCACTCAACACAAAAGAAAAAGTGGAGAACAGAGTGTATTAACACTAGGTTCTCTATGCCTACCCTGCTGTGTGAGGGATATAGCGTGAAGCTGATAAAAAAAAGAATTCTTTTTTTTGAAGATTTGAAGATATTATATAATTATATAATATCTTCATTTCCTCGCTCTGGTAACAAGACAAAGCGCAATGTATAGTTGCGCAGTTGCGGAAAATTGAGAACAAAGTGTCTTAAAAAAAACAAATGAAAAAAAACAAGAAATATAAACTTATCTAACAGAGAAAAGAAAAAAAATCAGCAATTACATTTCAGTCACGAACGAACTGAAACAATGGTATTGTAATTTTTTTTTAATTGCGTGTCGAGATTCGAAGGCGTTACCGCCCCGCCTGCTTTACTTTCCGCTAATGATGGCTGTGTGATGAACGTATTTCTCATTATTACTATTAATTATAGCATAATTCTTTTTTAAGTTTGCATGTAAATATTTTGTATAGATATCTATAAAATTATTAAACTAAACGCGGCGTTAAGTTACGCCATTCAATATACAATGAAAAGTAGAGAATTGAAAGTTTTAACACTACTTTCTTTCCGTCTATTGAGCTATAGCTATACGGGATATAGCGTGAAACTATTTTTCTGTTTTTAATAAAGTTATCGGTGAAAAATAGTGTCTTAACTCTAAATTCTCCGTGCCTATTCAACTATATGGGGAAAATAATTATGTTGAAAATAGTTGCTATTGTAATTAATAGATATCTATTTAAGGCACTTTAACAGTCGTAGTTTCAATTTTCATACGAAAAGCAATTTTCAAGAAAAAGGAAAATAAAATAATTTGTCACTACCTTGCCTCCAATCACTTATAAGTAATATTAAAAAATATAATATTTTACTTTAGAAATTGCCATCAAATAATTATCGCAACACTACCTATATAATAACAAGATTTACTTCGTTCTAGTGCGGCGCTAGTAATAATCAATTATTTAATTAGTTAATTGCCAATTTGATTTTATCAATTGAAATTATCGATTTTATACTGTTTAGTCCTACATTTAACATATTTATGTACATTTTGAGTATTTTTTATGGCTACTTAATAATTTAGAAGGATGGCGATAAAAAATTCTAAATGGCGGGTAAGACGATGCGCGGCATTGAGTCCCGCCGGTGGACACATGATTGTCGTATTACGTATATATTTTTTATGATTTTGCTAATACTTACAATATATTCGTATCTGTACCTATAGCATCTTTCTAATACAATCAGGATACATAGCTAATATACCTACTTAATATACTTAGATGTTACTCAGTTTGGAAAGAAAAAAAGTTAGTTCGACTGTTTTTTTTCTTCATCTCTCCCTTTTTTGAATATGTTTTATATATATAGGTATATGCAGTGAGAAACGGAGTGTCTTAACACTAGGTCCTCTCTGCCTACCCTGTGTGTATACAGCATGAAGCTGACAAAATAAATATAAATTCTGAAAAATAAATAATCTATTCTATTCTATAGGTACATTTGGTAAAAGTTACTAAAACAAACAAAACTGTAGGTAACGTTCACACAAAAGAGCAGAACAAAAGAAGCAATCTAGTGTAGTTCCGCTAAAACGTAGCGCCACGCAGTCATTTTTGAAATTATTTATTTTCTATTTTTTTTTTTCAGAAGTTTTGGCATTTTATTGCCAGTATTTATTGGATTGTAGGCATAAATGTACTTCTAAGTTTATACTTCATACTATAGAGAAAAGAAACTTCTGTAGGATATGTTTAGTAGATAATAAAATTATATCTCATATTTTCTAAATATTAATGATTTTGACACGTATTTTGAAACGTAATAAATATTTTTATCATTGCTATTATTTCTAATACAATTTTAAAATGAAGAAACATTACATTAAAAAAACAAGTCCCATTTTGAAGTATTGTTGCATTATGATACTCGTCACGCCATCTATCGTCAAGTAGCGGAACTATGCATACATAAATTAAATGCATTTTCGCTATGTTAATAATATTTTAATATTCTTTTTAAAATCATTTACTATATTTATTTATTATGATTATGTTTTTTTTTTCTATAAAAAAAATGACGCTTCCTCTCATTTAGTAAGTTGTTAGTATATTTTATTATGACGCGTCATTCTCCTATGAAATAAAATTAAAAAAGTGAACCTAATAATAAATTCTAATAAACTCTTTCTGTAGGTACTAATATAGATTTTGTCTCAAGCTAATAAAAAAACAAGAAGTTTTTGGCTCATTAGGTCTTAATATTTTTTTTAATATTTTTAAAGTGTTATTCCACACTTAGTAAAGAAAAATACTACAACCCGCGACTCTTGGTTTCTATGGTTTCCAAGGGGCGCTAATTCAAATCCCGCTACGTTCACATTTTTATACGTTTTCTTAATAGGCCTTATATATGCTTAAAATTATATCTACATACACATTTCAAAGTCGACTATGATATTTTTTTAACTTACTAGATGTGAGACCGCTACAATTTCAAGTTTTATATCAAATGAAATATGTTAGTAAATTTTAAAGTCTTAAAAAGGAGATTCCGACGAATTGAGAACCTCCTTTTTTGAAAAACGGTTAAGAAAATTATACCTTTCTCGCCAAACTGTCATTCTCATTTTTAATTTACGAAATTTTGTAAAAAATCTCTTAAGAAGATTTTGATAGGATAAATAAAAATTATGCTACCACAGAGAAATTTAGGGGAGTGTGTGACACACTTGTGGCTCTACGCCACGACTGGCCTCAACTAACTTCCATTATATTATAAAAAATATATAGAGAAATAATACAAAAATACTTATATCTCTCATTTCATTTAAATAAGCAAAGCAAATTAAACCAGGGACGATCAGTCTCATACAAAAAAGAATCAAGAACGTCTTTCAATATCTCTCTCTCTCTGTCGGAATGTGAATTAGAACAGAAAAAGGGCAAAAACGTAATTATTCGGCTTAGGCCTTTCCGCGTCCACATTTGTTAGGATTTTGACAGGCGCGGTTAGTGTGGAAGCGGGTTTTGCTTATATTATTATATGTAAGAAAAATTTTAACCTTTTTTGAAATTGGCAAAAATATATTTTAGTAGGTAGGTCCCTAAATTAGGTATAACGTAATTAGGTTCTGTTAGTAAATACTAGAAATGTAATTTCAATACATATAATTTAAAATTCATTTATATTATTGAAATAGTTAAAATAATTTGGTACGAATCATTATTAATCAGAAAACAATTATTGTTTTTAAAGAAATTATAAGTACCTACTAACGTCATCGTTCTGCAATTAAATAAACTTTACAATTTGGTAGGTACACGAAAAATTATTATAAAATAGTAGTATAGTAACCTACACAATTTTACTTCACAAAGCTAAATATCTCTTAAAAAACACTAAAAAAACAGAGTGACAAATCACTTAAAACATAAAACAAGTGTCTTCCATATTCAAAACCATGTACCAACATATGCGCAAGCACATGTGCCTCTCGTTCGAGGAATCTGAGCATCTATTCAGTTTAGAGGATTATAGTTACAGACGCATCCCCTTCGATACAATAATAGATGGTGTATTATTAATGAGAAATAGAAATAAATATAACTAATTGAGTTATTGGTTTTAGGTTCATGCAGTGTCCTGGGTGAGGGAACCTGGGAACCTACTATTATGATACTCTGTTCGCACTAAGATCTTCGTTCCATACGGCATATTTTTTATTGTTCCGTACTGTTAAAAATTCTTAGTGTGTTGGGGATACCCAAAATTTATTATATTCTAGGTTTTATTTTCTAATATTTTAATATCTAACTTATTATTACATCTATTAAGAAGTAATTAAATCTTAGACTACTAGTAAGTTATATTAACCGGACTAAGGACTTCTACTGCAGTCCTTAGTCCGGTTAGTTCGTGAACATCAGCCTCAAAAAACTATCACAAATCTCAAAACCAAATTATTCGCGATCCCATTGTACCTGCGGTCACCAAGGACCTGGAGCACTAAGAATATGCCTACCATTGAACCAGAGAGCCAAGCCCCAGGTAAAAGCTAATCCTCCTATAAAGCAGTGTTTATAGAGGGTATCCAATATTATCATTTCTTGTTGCGGAGCTTAACATCGCCATTTCTTTATACCAGACTAAAAATTAAAGTACCTACATATCTTGACAATCGAACCTACCACCACCTACCACTATATATTAGTAGATATTTTCTATAAGCACAAGTCTTAAACAAAACAAAATCCTCTTCTAAAAATTTTTTTTAAAGTAAGTATTTTTTTTACCAAATTTTTTTGCACGTTACGAAAGCGTGTTTTGAGTTGGGAATATTTATGGGCTGTGAAGTGAGAGCCGGCGATAGACGGTCCGTGTCTGTCTGTGCACTTGAGATTGATTTATATGGACTATATGAGTTACAATGTTTACTAAACATATCTAAAACTCTCTTAGAATTTATAGAAATGTACCTGGGATTTAATTTATCAATTTCAAGTGTTTGTGGCGTTCACGGTGGTTGCCAGTTCAGTTCAGTCCCAACATTTTCTCACTTACTCTCTTGGGGTAGACAGAGAGAACCTAGAAGGAAAGTATTAAAGACTTAAGACACTCCGTTCTCCACTTTCTTCCCAATTCTCGAGATATTACGTATTGAGTGGCGAAATTGAACGTTTTTCTCTGTCTATCAAAGCAGGGAAAAGAGAAAAGGATCTGCCATCCAACCTAATATAAGTACTACTTGTAAGTGGCTGCTAAAAATATAAATTTGATTTTTCATTTAAAAATGTTGTTCAGAATTCTAAGTGTGTGAATAACACTTAAAAATGTTACAAAATATCTCAACCCTACATTTAGGATAACAAAAAATAGCATTTCCAAGCTAAGTTCATTTTAACCTAAGTATAGAGGCAGCTGTACCGCAATGGGTTACTGTCGGACTGCGAACACAATGTTTATAGCTTCGATTCCTAATTAGGGGAATGAAATATTTAATATTTTAATTTCCTTGCACGTAAAGCCTCAAGAATGCCTTAAGTAGGGAGGGAATGCCTACCCTCTTAAGTGCGGGATACGGCGTGAAGCTAAAAAGGAAATAAGTTTCAAATATATTTCTTTACAACGAAATTACTCAACTATGAGCATTTCAATTATTTAGTAATAGCAACGGACCAAGCCTTTAAATGTTTCAGTTCGATAATTACTTACTTTTCAACGTAAAAATCATAAATAAGGTTAAAAATACTTCACATGTTTCCATTTCATTAAAAGCCAACGTTTTTTCTATCATTCTATCAATACTAGAGTGCATATTGCAAGGTGCGGCGCCACACGCTATGTATTTAATGAATAGGTAAAATAAAAAAATAAAAGACTGAGTGACGTAACACTACATTCTATATCTGTATGATTGCAGTAATATTTGAAATTCAATATTAATTTAATATTAAATTTTAAGCAGACAAACAAACGTATTAAATCCAAAACTTATTCAAATAACATAAAAACGTATAGATTAACACTGTATCCCTCATAAGACATAGGGAACCTAGTGTTAAGATAGTACGTTCCCCACATACTGCCCATCATTGATGCGTGAAACATTGCGTGTTGAATGGTGAAACTCAACGCCGCGCTTTGTCTTTTTACCAGAGAAAAAGAAAAATAATCAACTTGAAACGAGAATACAAAAAACCAGGATATAATCGCAGGTTCATATACAGTAAAGGGGGAAAGGGGGGGAGTTCTAAAATTATAAAAAACTGTAATAGTAATTACAAGTCACGTGTGCTGTAGCCATGTTGTGGCCACGCCCATAGTAGAGCCACCTCGATATTTGCATGCTTGTAGAGTGACCATGCTTTATATTAGTAGTTTTTTTGCCCATAGTGAGGTAGGCAGAGGAAACCTGGTAACATAGTGTAAAGACATTCCGTTCATACTTCCGTTTACCATTATCCGCTGAATTTTGAAGGCGTTGCGTATTGAGTGGTGGAGCTCAACGCCGTGCTTTGTTTCGTTGCTAGAGCGGTTAAATGAAAATATTAAATATTTCATTCTTTTGAGTCTGAATCGAACACGTAACTGTCGCGGTTACAATACGCGCCACAGCTGGCCTGTAAAATAATTATATTCTTGGTTAATTCTTCATGTTTTTAATTATTAAGAAATAATACATACCATGAATAAATAAACAAGAATTTAATAAGAACTACACATTACATGATACTTTTATTTCTCTCGATATATGTATACTTAAATGAAATAAACTTAAAAGAATGATTGTGAGACTCGAAGTTTCAAATTAATTTAGTTATTTATGTTGTTCTAAAGTAACAGTTATCAATGTCTACAATCTAGATAGTCCAGAGTCCAAATAATATTACTCATATGTTAGATATAATATAAGCGATATATAGGTATTTGGAGAAAGAACAACGTAATTGAATTTTTTTTAGCTTTATGCTGTAGGTACCTTGCACATAGGGAACCTGGGTAACTGGGAAACTAGTGTTAAGACACTCCTTTCCCATTAAGATGCTTCCATTAATTTTGGAGGCATTGTGCGGAACCCAACGCCGCTCCTTAAGAAAAAAAATAGTGGCCACAACAAAGTTAGCTACATTTAGCTACACAGAATTGATTTTAGGATTTTTCTTCTATTATGGTCCATAATGAACAATGCGCAAACGTCCAAAAACTCAAACTTCAAAGCAACCACGACTAATCGACCGTACTATATAAATATTTAATACATCTCTTGAAACACAAAGCGTGGTCACTCCACCACCGCACGGCGTACACGACCACAATTAACACGAACGGACCAGTTTATTTTTGTTAGCTCATTTTAATAGTCCTTAAGCAACTACCTAGTTTTTAACGATAAAGATCACCCGCGGTTTCTTCCGCTAAATACTAAATATATTACTAACTGTTATCCACGGCTTCGCCCGCGTATTCAAATAAAAAGAAATATGAATCAGCTTCATGCTGTATCCCACACACAGCAGAGTAGGCAGAGGGAAGTAAGCTAGTGTTAAGATACTCCGTTCCCCATTTTCCGCCGAATTCTGGATGGATTGAGTGGCAGAACTCAACGCCGCTTTGCCACAACGCCAATATTTTTTGAAAGTGAAATGATGAAAAAGTGGATTCGATTTCCACCTGAGGAATTAATTAGGACAAAATTAGCGACTAAAAAACGGCTTCGCCTGCTCAGACTAATTAAATTATATCCAAATTTTGTATTTTGGCTATTATCTTTATTTAAATTGTTGCCTGTGTGTTATTCTGATGCTAGATATATTACTGGAAAGTTTCATCCAAATCCGTTCAGTAGTTCACAAACTTTCACATTTATAATATTACTAGGACTTCTCCACCCTTGTAAAATAAAGCGTGGCGTTGAGTTACGCCATCCGACGCTTTAATTATTCGTCTTTTCTATTTAAAGAATTGCGTGTTGAGTATTAAAATAAACATTTTATATTATTCACAGTGTATCATATTTACATATTTTGATAAATGTTCGTAAATAAGAATATTAAACAAATGTAATGTTATTTTAGTTAATTTGAATTAAATTTACAACTTGAACATTTATTTAGAATACTGTATAATCATTATTTTTTATACTTATTGCAGAGAAAAATACAGTTAGTATATTATAGGTATGCTAATAACACAAAAAGAATAGCTGAGGCCAATCGTGACGCAGGGGTACACGCGTGTGACTGTATATATGAGAGGTTGTGGGTTCGATTCCCACTCGAGCAAATGAAATATTTCTTATTTTCATTTACTCGCTCTAGTAACGACGTAAGACGCGGTGTTGAGTTCCGCCACTCAACGCAAATTCCCTCTGCATACCCTATTATGTGCGAAATACAGCGTGAAGCTAAAAAAAAAGGTAAAATAGAAATATTAAGCGATAATTGAACCTATATCGTTCGCTTAAACTCAAATACCAAAATACCCACGCAACCTTTCTTTATCGGCGCCAATACCGCAACGTCATTAAATATAATCAATCACCATTTAAAATATCTAAAATGATTATATTAATTTTTTGAAAGCATTATTTGACTAAGTATAACAAAGGAACAAGTGAGTGGCGGGGACTTGTGGAATGTAAAAAAGGAGAGAGTGGAGAGCCGCAGGATGACATGTCAATTAGATGACCATCGATTGTTCTTTTTTTCTTTTGTTGTGGTGGCAGAGAGTGTTAGACGATTTGGAGCCTTCGCTGTTGATAATGGATGTATCTATGTTTTTTTAGCTTCACGCTGTATTTCACATATTGCAGGGTAGATGAGGGAACCTGGGAACCTAGTGTTAAGACACTTCCATAAGAAAGTGGGGACTTTCGGCCGAATTCTACAGATATTGCTTGTTAAGTAGCGGAACCCAACACCACGCTTTGCCTCGTTACCAGAGCAAGATAATGGAATATTTTTGATTATTTATATATAAATCTAATCTACTATCTAGATGCACTCTCAAATTCGGACGGAAACCAGCAAAAGGTGTGTCTTAACACGAAGTTTTCTCTCCCGCTTCTATATATTCTATACTAATAAAATAATTTTATAAAAAAATGCTGTACAACTTATTACTTTATATTTGTTCGGTTTAATTTCCTTATTTTCGTATGTATGACAAAAAATAACTCTTAAACAATATCGTAAATCTTAAATCTTACTTTTAAATTTTAAATGTATTGAAATTGTCATTTCTATTTACAAAATAATATTGAACAAGACGAAAAAAACCGCCATTGTCTCAGAACTATAGACCTCGAGTACTCTAACGGAACATTAGACTATTGTTATCTTATTTTTGAAGTAAAATTATACTTTTATCTTGTAATTTATGAACGTAACAACTAAATTTATTATTGTTATATGTTTTTATGAATTTTAAATAGCATGGATATTTATAATTTTTTATTTTGGTTGAATTTATTGTAATTATTTAGAATTACCACGTAATAAGTGTTTTTTTTTGGATTTCCGCTTCTATGCAGAACTATGTTACCGGGAACCTTTTTCTGATCTGAGATATTTTTTTTAACAGGCACCGCGTAACTTAACAACGCACTGTATGTTATGGCGGCAAAATGAAAATAATTTAACTATAATTGTTTCTCTGGTTGCGGTGGTTAGTAGAGTATAAAGTAAAGAAATCACTTTATAGAGTTATAGATTCAAATCTTATTTATATTTTTTTTAAACAAAATACAAATTCTATATAAAATTTTAAAATATACAGAAAGAAACTACCAATAAATTACTCAATTCGTCGCATTTAACATACATTAAGTAAACATGTGTTGCCGTACATATGCTCGATAAAGTTGTTAGCGTATCAATGAAATAATATTTATTAAATAATTCTGACAATATTTTATAAATAAAATAAATAACTAAATACTATGTCAATAACCTTAATAGCTGTAAATTATATAAGTACAAAAGTTTTTATGACTATTATCCATATTTGTTTTACAGTAAAAAAAAATGGAAAAGTGAAAGTGTTCTATTAACCTAAATTCTTTAAAACTTTAAAAACTTTTTTTATTTTATAATTTTTTTTGTAGCTTCACATTGTATTTCGCATATAGAGAAGTAAACAGAAGAACCTACTGTTGAGATACTGTTCCTCATGCACCACCCAATTTTCGAGATAGTGTGTAGAGTGGCAGAACTAAACGCCGCACTTTGCTTTGATACCAGAGCTAGGAAATAAATATAATACATTCCTCGAGTTGGGAACGGACCTACAACGTTTTTCAATCAGACGTTGTGCCTCTGCGTTACGAGGACCTTTTATTATAATTTACTTTAATTATTAATACATATACTCTCTACATGCCTTATTTAAAGTCTCAAAATGGATATACCTATGTCGAAACGTAGGAGAAGATTATCCACAAAAAGTCCACTTTATAAAACATAAAACTAAAAAAAAACAAGGAAAACCACAATTCTAACATAATAAAAACAAAAATTTAACACCAAAAACAAAAGACAGCACCTACAGTAACCTGTGAAATATGTTCAAGCATCCGGCATCTTATAATGATATAATAATTCAAATAACTGATGACCCCACAATCAAAACGTTCAGGAAAAATTTTGACAAATGACCCGATTTACGCAACGTCACGTCATCTCAATTTTACACAATAAAACAAACAAATAAACTACCATATCTCCTAAACAATTTTAATGTCTTACAGAAACACCCATTTAACCTAACCTAATATTGCAAATCGGTTATAATAATAATAACTGACGTATCGACCATGTGTTCCAAAAAAAGAACAGCACATGACACCAAAATCTGAAACTTAAAAGCGATCTCACGCTGGGAACCTAAAAAAAATTCTCGGACTGCCCTTTCTGGGTCCCTTTTTGTACTATTGTAGACATCCGCCGAGACCCCAGGGCTCTTTATTAACAAGATTTCGTATATCCCATTGTCGCTAACACTTTCTATATTAGAAATATAATTTTTTTCCACTCAGTTTGGACATTTCGCTTGAATTATACTTATTTTGTTAAAAGATTTAAGGAGATTGCTCTTTTTTTGTTCAGGCATCACCGAATGGGCTGACGTGGGTGAGCGCGTGTATAATTGCCGTCAGGTAGTTTCGTTTTCGAATTTTATAATATATGTATAATTAAAGCGTGGTTCAAAGTGGAATTTTTGTCAATTTTTATAGTCTTTTTGATTGAGGTTATAGCCAGTTGGGTTCCCGATACGGTCGTGAAGTTATTATACAATCCGGCGGTAGCTTCAAATGTGAAATATTAAAATATTTGAATCTAGTTTCGAATTCTAACGATTTGTAACGGACCATTATAAAAACATCGAGATTCGTTGTTAATGCGTTATAACCGATAAAACCGTAATGGAGGATTCTTTGTAAAAATTCATTAATTGTGGAAATTAGTTTTTATTTGGTTATATATTCGGTGTTTAAAGCAGTATAAATAATGCCTTGTGATGTTAAACATAGAATACTTCAAATTAAAAACGGAGCTTCAACGTTTTTATGGTTAATAATTAAATAATTCGGTTGTCGAGTATAAATTATATTGGCTATAACAAATCGTCTTGGATTTTTAATAATATGTAGAATAAATATATTAGTTTCACGCTTAATATGTTTCGGATTAGTTTACACCATTTTATCATGGCATCATGCTTACCAGGATTTTGTTTTAGTTTCCCACAGGTTCCCGCACACGGGCAGACTGAACCTTTTGTTCCTCATTTTCCGCCGAATTCTGAAGGTAATATGTGTTGAATGGCGGAACTCAATGCCGTGTTGTACATCTAACAAGGAGCGAAAAAATGAAAATATTTTATTTCCTGGAGTGGGAATCGAACCCACAACTTTCACTTTTGCGGAGTAATTCTGCTTATTAATAAAATTGATCAGTCACTCTGTTCTAGTTTTAACTCATATAAAGATATTTCTGTTTTATTAATTTTAACAATGGACAGACACTTCTTTCCGTATAACTTTGTATCACATAATTTGGTAGATACAGAAAACCTGCTAATAACAGGATAGCTCGAGAGAACCCAGGAACCTACTGTAAAGAAACTCCAGTCCCCACTCTCCGAAATTCTTGAAGCCATGTTTTTTAAAAGAGCGAGTAAATTTTATTTTAAGGAAATTGTCTAAAATTTGCGCTTCGTCCACAACTACCCCCCCCCTGAACCCCTCCCCCTCCCTCTCCAAGGGGGAGTCCCGAACTTTACTACCTACCTTATAAAGGTAGGTAGGTATATAAACACGAAACGCGACAACTCCGTAACTGGATATGACATAAGTAATTTGATTTATTCCAATAATAAAGAAAGCGACAGACGCCATTGACATTATTAAAAACACCTTGCATGTTGATTTTGTTGTATTTTATTTATGTTATATTTGATAATATGATAATTAACATTTCTACGTTTGTATAACGACAAATTAGAAAATACTTATTTAAATAACAACACAAGGCACAAGGGTGTGTGGATTCGATCCCCACTCGAGGAAGTGAAATATTTATTATATTTCCATTTCTTCGCTCTGGTGTCGAGGCAAAGCGTGGCGTTGTTTTCTGCCACTCAACACGC
>FASU01005633.1:0-14092 GCA_001486225.1 Heliconius pardalinus sergestus | reverse complement strand
ACTCACAACCAGTTGCGTTTACAGTCACACTTTGTGCCCCTACGCCACGACTGGCCTCGAAGAAATAACTATTAGAAGATTTTAAAGCAAGTTGAATACTTGCCGTGTTAGTGTATATGAAATCCTGCAAGCTCAAGTTGACCCACTTCCCAGTGTGATTAAGCTGAAATTTGAATTAAGGCTTCAGTTTTGATTACAATGAATCCATATTGTTGTTAATACAAAATGGACGCTGAAACAAAATGGCGGATTACAAATTTGTGCACAACTGGCACAACGTGGGTATCAAATGAAAGGGCCATTTGTTAAATACAATACACCGTGAAAAAAAATTTATAAAGCTTGTTTTTAAAAAGCTTTTTTTAAATAATACTTTTTTCTTGATGGCTGTGATAGTGTCTACAGTTGGCATGCAAATTGATAGAACGTTGTAAACTAAATTACTCGCCAATAAATCCTCTATTTGTATTTTATTTAACATAGTTTATTATGGTGCAGTGGAACAGTGTGTGACTGTGAGCGCGATGACTGTAGGTTCCATACCCACTTGTAGAAATTAATTATTTTCAATCCCCACTCTAGAAAGACAGAGTGTGTCGTTGACTTCCGCCACTCAACACACCATCATGTCTTGAAAATTTTCAAAAAATGGGGAACGGAGTGTTGAACATTAGGCTCCCTCTGTCTCCCCCTGCTATACAGGTAAAACCGTAAAGCTGCTCTTTCTTAACTAACGAAATTTGATGTTCCATTTCCCCTCAACTTCCTCTAATAGACCATGATACTGTTGTAATTTAGTTAGCAAACATTAAGCGAGTTTTGCATTTATCGGTATATTTACCTGCTTAATTGGATTTTGCTCACGTTGACGATAGAAGTTAATACATTTATTTAGTGCCTATTGACAGTGTTGTATACATAAATGATAATATATACACTGTACGTATATAATTGAAATAAGTAAATAAAGGAGATTAGATAGAAGAATGGTGTTTAGAGTTATATTACTATTACTGATACGCCAAGAAAAGGTAATTTAAGAAATTAAACAGACTTCAAATATCTGCCGATACCTAGGGAATCTATCCAGGGTGATAGTTTGTGAGGATGGATATTTGTTTCTCTTTCGCGTAAAAACTTATGCAAGGTTTCCTAGAAATTGTGGACAAATGTATTATAACATACAAACATACATACACGAAATTTAGTACATATGCTTGAAAGGCTAAATAGATCTTATTTGAATATTATCCAATTCTAACAATACGAAAAAATACTAATTTTAATTTTTGAAGCCGCGTAAAATAAAATATTAGGTATATCACTTTAAATGGTAGGTCTAGGCTTAATAAATTGAACCCACCCCTATCATGTATAGCCAAAATTTTAACCACTGTACCTCGACGGTGTCTATACAAAGTTTTATAAAAAAAAATCTATTTAACGATTCAATATTTTCAAACTGTCTAACTCTTGCGTTTAAAATTTTAGACAACCCCTTTGTTAATGTCTGCCATAAATATTAAGACGTCGAAAAACTTTCGTAGCGCCGCGAACTCCAGTTGAGTAGAACGTAATGTATTTATTGATGCTTTTACAGTGTACAACAAAGTACTCTTAATATATATTTTTTTAATATTCTTATTTCTTCATTTTTTGATTTGCCTTGCTCGTAGACCTCGGTTGACCTTCGAGAAATAGGATAGATGATATTAGAGAAAAATCATGTAAACAACATGAGCTCCTCGGCGGGCATGTATGAAGAGATAGATGACTATCATCAGGGACGAGGCGAAACAGGTGTGCAGAGTTCGTGGGGTTGAACGCTCCGTTTTCTGTGGCTTTTAGCGTGACGCTAAAACAAATACCTTAGCGAGATTTGAACTAGCAACCTTTTGCCATTACTTATTAGTCATCTACCGTCCCAAGGTGCCTAATGATCCGCTTAAATTTACAATTTATTACTATCACCAAATTATATTTATCAGATTCTATGCTTTTAGCCGATTTAATAAAATTTAAGTGAAAACAATGAAGCTGAAGCTGCCTTTGCTCCACAACTATTCAAATAGGGCAATCCAGCTAACAGGCCTGCCGTTGATTGCTACCCCACTATGTAATCTGTATTCCAATTTTGCTCCTTTTTCTTTATAGCTTATATTTGAATTTTGAAGGTAGAAAACGTTTCGTTTCACAATTATTGTTAAAAATATTTAGATTTTGTATTTAGAAAAGAATTGCTAGGGAAAAAGCGTAAAGCTGTCAAGCTTTTACCTGTGTAGCGGGGTTGGAAGAGTGATCCTAGTGTTAAGATACTCCGCTCCCTAATTTCTGTCCCAATTTTTGAACTCAATGCCGTGCACTTTAGAGTTGGGTTTGAATCGGGTGCTGATATGTTTATTTAAATTGGTTCATTTCACTTCTTGTTTTTCTCTTCTTGTCTACTTCCTTTTTACAAACAATGTGCACCAGAAAGTGCAGAACTAAGAAAAAATTTAAAGTAACTCTGCTTATTCCATTATTTTACATCATTTATATACTAAGAACCTTCGTGTATTATATCCAAATTAATATTTATCGAAAATCACAGGTCATTAACTAATTCCATAGTTTCCAAGGCGGACCTAAAGACGTGCTCTTTGATAAGGGTATCACTGAAACCAAGCCTGATGTCTTCAATTAATTGAATATTGATATCGATTCTGATTTAAACGAGGGTACGTTTAAGTCAAGAATCGATATCAATATTAGTAATGAAACTCAGTAGTTAAGATTTGAATATTAGGTATTGGAAATGTCTGAATGTAATAGTCGTTAGTGGTAAGTTAAAACCATATTAACACCACTAACAAATCCTAATCAGGACTCTCTAAATTTGGCTATAGTTCTAAAGATTTTCTATAGTTTTCTATAGACAGTATCTGTAGGAATAAAGGAAAACAGAGAGATGACTCACTATAATGACTTTTTACTCACGACAGGAGTACAAACCGATTTTACACGTCAATTCACATTTTTTAAGTATCAATTCGGAACTCGTTAGACTTCAATTTAAAATTGCGAAATGAATATTGAATATTCAGACTTAAAGCGTTGAAATTGAATTTTGATGTGAGTGTGATTGATTAATTGGCTTTAGCCGCTATTTGGGTGTTTGTGGGGCATATAAGTACACTTTAATAATTACTGGCATTTCTTCAATATTAATTAAATATAATAGAACCTTAGTCTCAGCTATGCCAATTTTTTTGTTTCAAATAGTTTCTAGCTATATGCCGCAATTTTTTCCTCTTCAGCCCCAATTTTCTAGATATGTCTTTTTTTACTAGAGGTAAGATGAAAAGAGTTCTAGAGTGGAGACCACGCCTCAGCAAGCGTAATGTAGGACATCCTCCAGTTAGATGGGGTGACGATGCGAAAAGCTGAAGATCGAGCTCAGTGGCGTGCCATTGGAGAGACCTATTTCCAGCGGGGATGAGGACAGGCTGATGATGATGATGATGAAGATGAAAATAATTTATTCTATATCTATAACAGTGGAATTTGTACCCACAACTGTCATGTTTCCTGTCAGACACTGGACCACTGGATCATGGCGAAAATAAATGTGACATGAAAAAACATTATTTGAAATAATTTCTAGTTTCATCAGTGAGTGTCAAGAGGATAGCGTACAGTGTAGTGCTATTATTTTGGACAACTGAAAAACTATTGCAACTGAAATGATGATATTTCACGGTATAATGAAAAAAGTTCAGTGTTCAGTATTCCCAAAAACTGATTTATATCTACGCTTTTACAGATACTAATAAACTTACTACTTTCAATCATGTCGTTTTTTATTACTTTTTGTTGAAAAAAAGGAGGTAAACGAGCAAAAGATAATATTTATGGGCGAAGGTAATTATCCCTCTGATACTAGTCAGCAACAGGTGGTCTCCTGATGGTTTACGGTCAGTTCAGGGTGACTTCCGAGCTTGAACTGCGTGCTTGAACGAATAAGATCTTTGTACTTTTTAATTCCGGTAGGGAAGTTTGGCAGTCTGGTTAAATAAAGTATATACATCAGAGATCACTAAACAAAATAAAGACAATATTATATGTCCTACAATCTCCACATGCCCTAACACTTTGCTACTTCTTTGTCTAAAGAGAGCAGAGGAATGGAAATATTTTAAATAGCCTGCTCCCAATGGGATAGAACCTACTACCATCCCATCCCCAATCATCACTCAGCTGTGCTTCAACAGCGTCTACTATTGGTATTTCGCAAAATGTTTGCCGACAAAACTGAACTTCAATTGAAAATTAATATATCGGGTGCGGCGAGTTGTGAAGAATTGAGCGCCGCTCTGAAACTCGTCCAGCGATATAGATTTTTTTTTTCTATTTTCCTTTTGCATCCAACGGGCAGACTGATTGCTTCCGCTATGGGTGACGGATACGAATCCTTTTTGAATACACAAATCTATATCTATATATATATATTTGAGTATTGTGGTATATTTGGTACGTGTCTGATTAAAATTGGTGGCTGATAGCTTAAATAGTATAGATCTTTTTCGGCGTTAAGTTACAAGAATGGGCGAAAAGTGGACAACGGATTGGTTTTTCACAAACATATATTGGATATCTCGTAAATTGCAATAATAATTATTATTTAAATAACTCTAGATTTTATAGTATGTATGGGCAGCATCTTACGATTAGCCATAAATACCAGAACATAGTATTAAAACACTCCGACCAATTTTCGAAACACTACGTATAGAGCGTAATTTTTTTGTCTTGTTAGAATGAGCGGTTTATTAGTCTTGTTGTTTGTTTATCTTGTTACCAAAGAGGGAAAATTAAAATAATTATTTCCCCTCATAGAAATCGAAACCACAATCGCCGTGCTTACAGTCAGACATTCCGCCGCTGCGCCACTACAGCCTCAATCAAAGAACACTTAAATAAAATGGCGAAACTCAACGCCGCTTCGCCTATCCAAACATTTTAACATAATGACGATAAAATTGGTTGCATTCCGTTAGAATACTTCTAAATCACGACGCCATTAAATGTTATTTGCTTCATTTGACTCGGTTCACTTTGTTGCGATACAAATTGTTCGGAAATAACATTTTCACTACAATTTTATTTAATTTATCATTTTAGGTATTTGAGAATTGTTAACGCCTTTGTTAATGTACTATTGCAAGCGACGGTTATTGGTTCAAATCTCATAAAAAAATGGTGAAAGTTGCTCTGTAAGCCTTTATACGTGTAGATAACGAATAGATGTACCTATTGATATTTTTGTTTGAAAGAATAAATATTTGTGTTATCAAAAAGTTGCAGTTGAAATTACTTGAGGCCTGGGGTGGTGCAAAGGGTACGAGCGTGCCACTGTAAACACAACAGGTTGTGGGTTCGATACCTACTCAAGGAAATTAAATATTTAATAAAATATTAACATTTCCTTGCTCTAGTGAGGTACGGAAGTGTCTTAATAAGTAAGGAGTGTCTTGATACTAGGTTTCTTTTGCGTCCCCTGAAATGAGTGAAATTTAAAAAAAGAAAGATAGTACAGTACTATCCAGCTAAGCAAATAAAAAATGAATTTAAAACTTTCTTATAATCCTCTAAAAAATAGTTTTCTTTTGAAATCGGTTAAATTATATAAATATTAAAATTCTCATCGTCGACGTCGCCGTACTTAATGTAAGTAATTTTATTGAGGTCTGCTTACGATAGCGTCTTTCCAATACGCTGATAGAGCATCGGTTCTTGAGAGAAATGGTATATTTATATTATAATATTTTATAAAAGAATTTCATATTAAAGAAATATATTTTTATTGGGGATGGGACGAAGAAAAGTTTTACTTAGAGATTAATTATACAAATCTACAATTTGTTTTATTTCGGATGATTAACTTCTTTCTGATGCCAGTAAGTTGAAGGCCAGGAATGGAGTGTTTTAACACAATATTCCCAGGTTCCCTCTGCCTACCCTGCCATGTGCGGGATACAGCGTGAAGCTAACTGTTTCTAAAAGTTAAAGCTGCCTGGAAGCGATCGCCTATAGCGATAAGGCTACTGTACCTACCTATATTCTGTCTTTTCTTTATAAGTATTTTTGTTTTGATTTTCTTTAGATAAAACAACGAGGATGACTAAAAATACAAATAAAACTGAATAATTTGCCAATTTCCATGTGCTTATTGGAAGCTAGCCATAATTTATGGTGGATTTGCAATTCTCCCGTGAGAATTGAAACTGCAACCAATGTGAAAGTAATCAATGCCGATCGTTAATTAATTGAATATTAAGCTAATTTATGTATTTATTTGTTTCAGGTATTAAAGTCGATTGGCTGAGGTAAAATGAGGATTTGTTAAGTATTATATTACGAGTATATTGTTAGCGTACTCGTGTAAAAGTGGGTAGTTTCAGGTGAAAAAGAGACTATAAAGGCTGACTAAAAAAATATTGAACTAGACAAAACATAATCTATGTATATAATTTTTTTTGTCTTGTCTTTTTAAGCCTTGCAATCAACATCCAAGTACGCAATTAATCGTAAAAACATACAAAAAAAATCAAATAATTCACTATTTCTTCCTTTTTAGAGCTAGTTTAGTTTATTTAACATTCATAAAGGAGACCTAAATACTTAGCTCTAGTCCAGATGCATCATCCTAAATAGTAGTAGCACAGCATCCCAGGAGCATGTACCATTTCGCCCTGACAGCTATTCACTAATGCAACGCAATCCAAAGCGAAGATGTGGCTTTGTCGAGATAATTAGTTTATCATTTGATATTCATCTGACATTATAATTGAGATTGTAGTGGGAAGTGGGAAGTGTGCCTGGTGGAGATTGTGGGTTCGATTTGCTGTAGCCTCGTACTGTTGGGTCAAGTTTCATTATTCTTAGGGCCTTCCCTTCCTTCCAGGGTTGAAGTTACTCTTAATAAAACTTTTTCTCTTAATAAACTTCTTAATAAACTCTTTCTCTTAATAAACTCTTAATAAACTTCTTAATAAAACTTTTGGTTTAAATAATATTTTGATATTGACTTTAAATGACTTTAAAAGGGCAGCCGTTCGAAAGCGATGGCCTTCGTTAATATATATATAATTTCGTTCATTGTCAAGTAGGCAAAGTATGGATTATGCCTACTTCTCTTCGCAGTGAATGGGAGATCCGTAAAAACACTATAACATCTTAGATTTTATATGACTAAAATTTGTATGTTTATTATATTTTAATCATATTCATTTTAAAACATAATCTATATAAAAAAACGACCTACAACGAGTTCCATCTAATACAGAAACGGACTAGAAGAAAAATAATAAATAGAGAATAGAAATCGATCACTAACTTTCTTAGGACTTGCTTAGATAATAATAGAATTAAACTCTAAACCGCACACACATTCTAATATATCCATTATACATATGATAAGTAATGAAAGCCAAATTATTGTCACTAATTAAACATTTGCGGTTTCACTCAGTGATGACTGAATTGATTAATATTATATAAGCAATTATATGTGTACATTAGAGGCCGGAGCATGTGACTGTAAACACAACGGTTGTCGCTTCGATTCCCATTCAGGGGAATGAAATAGTTAATTAGTTAATAGTTAATTTTAATTTCCTCGCTATAATATCGAGGTACGCTTTGCCTCTATACGGCGTTGAGTGCCGTCTCTCAATATGTTTTTTTACTTTTCGATATAATGAGCTTCCCGCTAGTTCCCTCATATAGCAGGATAGGCAGAGGGAACCTAGTGTTAAGACCCTCCGTTCCCCATTCCCTAATAACTGATACTTTATAATTGGGAATCGAACCCGCAACCGTTGCGCTTGCAGTAAGATAGTACTGTACCGTTGCTCCACGGTCTCAATGTAATAAACATATGAACATTATTTAAACTATAACTAAGGAAGTACAACAATATACAACGTTTTCTTACAAAAAAGTTGAAATATCGCGGCTAATATACCAGCTGCACTTTGTATCTGCACACGAGGGCGAATTTATCAGCTGTGATAAGGATCTTTTCATACTTACACTTGAAATTCACATGTTTATATTAAATTTTTCTTACATTTTCAAAAATAATATTTTTAATAATAATTGGGGCGAAGGCCTGAAGCGTGGGTTCGATTGCCATTCGGGTAAGTAATATATTTATTATATTATTTTATTTTTGATTTAATTTTAATTTCTTCGCTTTTGCTACGAGGTATACGGCCACTTAACGGGCCATTCTTGTGTATTAAACGCATACCTATCACGTTTACTGTAACTATACACGAGAATTAGTATTTTTTTAGCTTTACGCTGTATTCCACACTTAGCAGGGTAGACAAAGTTAACGTGGAAACCTAGTGTTAAAATACTCCGTTCCCATTAAGACAGAGTGTCTGTTCCCCACTTTCTGTCGAATTCTGGAGACATTGCATGTTGAGTAGCGTAACACGTCGCAATTTGCCTCGTTACCAGAGCGAAGGAAATGAAAAAATTAAATATTTTGAGGGGAAATCGAACCCACAACCAACCCCACCCTTATGTCTCCGAGCCAGCCTGGGCTCACTCTGCAATAATTTTTTTTTTTTTCTATTTTATCATTATAGCCACATCCTAGCCATCTGCTAAGCTTTAAAATACACCCGCTAAATACATTAGCGTAATGGAGAGTGCAGTTTGACTTAGAAAAATTATAGCGGACAGTTTTATCTATACAGTTTTGTGTTAAACGCCTCCCGCTGTTAGTTTAAATTAGGATTAAAGTTAATGGCGATTAGTTTAAATTTGGATTAAAGTTAATAAGCGATATGTTGTTACTTAGAAAATCTTATTCCACACAAAACTAATATGACAGAAAATAAAGATTTTTTTTGCCTTCACACTGTATCCTTCATTTGGAAGGACAGGCAGATGGAAATTCGTATAGTTTCGCAGTCGGCGGAACTCAACGCTGCGTTTTGTTTTCTTAATTGCCTCATGAAGATAATTTTATATACTTAATACGAATACGGTTTCAGTCGTATTGGCGTTGTAAAGGAAACGGGGAAAAGTTAGTGATTAATCACTTTGTTTACCATTTTTTTCAGAACCAAATGCACTTAAAATAATCCAAAGACTTAAAATATTTCAAAAAATATAACCACCGATTCAGTCTTCCAAACGGCAATGTTCCGATTCCCGGCAAAAAGACAAAGTTACATAATAAAATAAATAAAAGAAAGATATAATTATAGAAAACAAAAAAAAGATAGACATGTACCTACTCTTTGTCAACATTTAAGTAATTTATCAGTAAATGCTAATAGCAGTATATTTATACAACTTCCCATTGAATTCGCATAAAGAGACGCCCCATTAAGCACCCGTGTTTTGATTCACATCGCTAATTAAAATTATTTCATACATTTCTCTTGATATATGTAATGTATGTGTTAATGATGCGATCTACATACAAATTTTGTATGGAAAGTCATTATTTTAATTAAGTGTGGACATTAGTAACTAGATGAATTCCTATGTATAATTTTTAAAAATGAGTTTTTTAATAGCTTTGAGTATTACATTGCTATCTTTTGCTTGAGAAATATGTAATCTAGGGCGCTCGCAAAAAACACTGTAGAATTGAATATTCTAAATTTGATTTAGCTATGTTTACCACCAATATATTAAGCTAATAACCCAGTTCAGGCTGGAATTAAACTAACTTGCAAATATAATAGAGCCTGTAAGTAAAAATTGAAAATAAAAAAAATAGAGTTTAAATTTTATCCCTAGTGAACACCGAACTCGGCTCACATATAGATTTCGCATTCTTTTGTCAGCTCTCGTTTCAAATTTATGTTTTTGATAGGATTTAAATTAAAATCGTTACCTACCTATCTTCCGTGTTTTCATTCTTTTTACATTTACACTCCTGCACTACAGTCTCATAAACATAACTAAATCCAATTCATTTCCTCCCTCTAGTAACACGCAAAGCCTAAAAAAAAATTGGGTGAAAAATAGAGAGTCTAACCTAATATAAACCTATAATAGTTAAACCTATAATAGTTAAAAAAAATCATATATAACAAATATTTATGAAATACAAACAAAAAAAAGCTACCATACATCGTTCCGTCAGCATCCCATCAGCATCTTGCATCAGCGAGATGGATCTCAATATTTACTATAGAAACGCACGCAAGTTGACATAACCATTCGCTGTGCCCATGTCGGGTTCAACGGACTCATCTGCGAAGCTATTGGGAAACTGGTTCTGTAATATTGGTGCTATAGAGATATTGCAATATCTTTAGAATGGCATAGATTTTAACGTCAAAGATCTAGTCTTTTATTTGATGAAGTTTTCAGTCTGGGGGACTAGTGTGGAATGTCTTTCCACTAGGTTTCCAAGTTCGATCTGCCTATCTTGCTATATGCGGGATACAGCGTGGATCTGTAAAAAAAGTTAGGTTATTATTTTTCAATTCTTGAGAATTTCTGATGTTTAAATCGGCAGACGACGAGAATTTAGTATTTTATTAGTCTTCTCTTCATATTTTATACAATAGATTTCTTCTTTATTGGATAGGAGAGTCAAAACACTTATATTTAGTCTAAAAAATGCTTGACACAAATTGTGTTTAAATAACGCGATTTATTATTTTATTAGATACGCCTAGCTGCCATTCATTTTATTCAAATATTCCAATGAGGTTATTTTTATTGCTATAACGGTCTTAAGTGACTTCTGTGATTAAAGAGAACATTTGGTGTTATATTTTCATATTTATTTTTATGTTTATCAGCTCCTCGCTGTATCCTGCACATAGCAGCGAAAGAGGGAACCAGGTTAGATAGAGGGAACCTAGTGTTAATACACTTCGTTCCCCCACTTTCCATAGAATTCTGGAAGCATTGCGTGGAACTCAACGTTGGCTTTTGGCCTGGCACCAGTGAAGAAATGGAAATATAAATTTAAATAAATATCCCAGTTCCTCGAGTGGGGATCGAACCCACAACTGCGCCACGACTGGTCTCCAATTTTCCAAGTGGAACATAACATAATTCTAAAATCCACTCATAAATCAAACTTTATAAAGTCCTTAATTTCGCTGGACGTGGACACTGCCAACTTTGTGTCTTATCAAAATGAATTTACTCCTAACTTAGTTCCTCCTAACGTACTACCTCTATACAACGCTTATCTCATCATGTTTCGACCTTAAATATCTTGAAAGTTTATTGCTATCATGAAAAGATTTTCTTGTGTATTTTCAAAAGATTTCTAAAATACTTAAGCTTTAGCTGTTTAGCTGGGAGAAGACGTAGATTTTATTTTCACAAAATGCCACGTGCATCAGTTTGGTTTCTACCGACTCACATGAGCTCTTAGATGGTCAATAACTTAGATGGCGCATGAATTCTGTATATTTTTAGTTTTTAGCTGTTTTATTCCGTATGTCCCTTACATAGAGGGAACCAGAGACCCCAGTGCTAAGATTATCCATTACCCATAAGACACTTCCGTCTTTTTGCCGAATTCCGGAGAAGAAAAGAAAATTGCGTTTTACGAGTAAGTGGCGGAACTTAATGATGCGCTTTGCTTTGTTACAAGAGCGAGAAATCGAACTCGCAACCTGTCGCTTTAATAGTGAGTGTCCTTAATTTTGTATAGCAGTTAACAAAAAAGACAAAAAAAACACGGAACATTATCAATTTGGCTTATTCAATTTCGGGTTAAATAATCAATTTACACTTCCTCGCTACGATAGACAAAACGCAGCATTGAGTTCCACCTCTCAGCACGCACTCTCCGGAATTCGAATGGAAAGAGCTAAACGGTAACTAGTACAATTCAATTACTGAAACGCTAAAAAACACAAAATGATAAGTGAGAGAACGTGAATAATTTAGTATACAAATTTAATCATCCATTCTATAAGGAAGGTTGTCTGTTAATGGGTGTTTCGATAGACTTCCGGGGGGCGAGTCGCGAATGCTCCTGACGTTTCCATTAAATTTCGAGTCGAGTCAGCGTCTTTGTGCATTATTTTGACTTTAAGATTTGCTTGGGAGAGCTAAAAGTGTGCTTTTTGCTAGCTGTTTAACGTTTAGTGCTTTTTTTGTTGGAGATTAAACCATGGTGGTTTGTGGAGATGAGAGAGAGAGAGATGAAGATACAGGTCTTAAAGCTTAGGTTCCTTGTTGATATAAAGTCTTGTAATAACAGCTATTTATATGAAAAATGATTCCGTAGCGTTGTAGGTTCAATTCTGATTTAAGAGAAATTATTGTTACTTCATCGCTCTAGTATCTAGACAAAGCTTGTCATTTAGGTCCACCACCCAACACACAATTTCTTGTAAATTGGGCGATGTATGGAGAAACTAGAATATGACATAAACAATTCTCAACTATTAATTTTGAATAAATTGATAAAATAAATAAACAATTATAACTAATTCACCATATCACCACCACGAACGAATAACAGACCCAAAACCAGAGAAAATACACATATTTTCTCTGCCACGTTTAATTTAGATAAGAAAGGCGTCTATATATTATACTCGTAAGTTATAATTTAATGCTCTTTGTTCATCCACAATCTGCACATCGTGTTTAAGTACCGTCTTAGGTATTGTACCCTCATTTGTTCTGATATGGAGAACAATATGAGAATATACAACAATGGATGAAGAAATATTCAGTTAATTTATTATTATTTATTTATTTTTATATACACTAATGAGGAATTGAGGAATGTTATCTTCTATCTAGGTTCCCTACTTTGCCTACTTTGATAAATGGGGAAACGTGGAACTTTCCGTTCTCATTAATACAATTCCGTTGTCCACTTTCCGCCGAATTGTAGAGCGAGGAAAATCAATATTAAATATTTCGTTTCTTCGAGTGGGAATTGAACCCATAACCTGGTACGTTTACAGTTTCACGCATGTGCCCTGCGCTGGCTTATGTTTGTTATGTAGATAGAAATAACCTAGAGTTGAAACTTTTTCATCATTTTGAAAATACTGTGAGTTGAATGACAATTGACTACAAATTAGAGCCTTAAAAGAATTTTTTTTTTTACTAGATTCCCCCGGGTCTAAAGGGGATCTTAATAATACTTTATGTTAATTCTATACGAAGACTTCACTTAAGTGTTTTGTAAATTTTAAGAAAAAAGATCTCTAAGAAAAAACGATGTTCGGGTATTCTATTACCAAAGGAAATTGTAAAATATTTTTTTTAATTGAATGTAAAGGCAATTTTCAGTTAATTGTATTTAAATGACAAACCGAAAGTTACATAAATAAAAGAAATCTTGCTTATGTCTTTTTTTCTTCTTTCTATTTCTTGATAAATAGTTGCATTATATGACGTCAATTTGTAAAATGCTATTTGGCTTTATACTTTTCGGCCTTTTCTACTTTCAATTTCCCCAGGATATTTAGAATCACCCACCACTGACTTCATTGACGTCTCCAAAATAATAAAAAGACAAAAAATGGAATGACAGACATTTTTTCCAACTTCTTCCATATAATCAGAAATATACATATATATATATATATATGTAATTCCATATACATATATGCCCATGAATAATCTTTATATATACATTTTTTACCGCGCTCGGACCGATCATAAACATCAGTTAGCGATTCGACACTTGTTGTTTCAAAATTGTACTTTACAAGGTGTGAAGTTTCGTCGATAATTTTATAAATGGTTTTTTATTGTATATTTTCATTATGTACTTTTGTTAAGCGATAGTTACTTATTCAATTTGATTGTTAAGTAAACCTCATTATTTTATAATAGAAAATTAAAAATATAGCTTTTAATTTTTTTATTAATATTAAATACTTTTTTTTAATTTAAGGTTCCTACTTCGCGACAACTGAACGATTTTTCTTCGCAATCCCTTTCGAAATAATCGACATTATCACTGTTCTCAAATCAGTATTATAAAAAAAATATTCAACAGATATATTCGAAAGGGTGGAAATGTAAGGGGAACTACAGTATCCGATGTCTGGACGCGAATTTATTTAATTTCCGCAATAGT
>FASU01005631.1:0-12586 GCA_001486225.1 Heliconius pardalinus sergestus | reverse complement strand
CGGGCCGCTAGTATAATATAAAACAGCTTCACGCCGTATCCCGCACATAGCTGAGGGAACCGAGTGTTAAGACAATTCGTTCGCCTATACAATTCTACTATAGTGGCAGAGCTCAACGCCGCGCTTTGCCTAAGTTTACTTAGTTACTTAGTTAGAGTTTACTTAGTTACACTTTAGTGTCTACACAAAAATATAAATTTATTTAAATATTTCATTTCCTCGGACGGGGATTGAGCCCACGACCAGTCGCGATTACAGTCAAACCCTTTTGCCACTGCGCCACGACTGGCTTCCAAACTTATATAATATAATAAACTTATTATAATGAACTTATTTCACAAAATAAATTGTAGGTTAAGAATGAACGCCAGGTTCATTATTTTTAAAATGAATAACGAAAATTGTTGTTCGAATATTCCGATAATACGTCTTCTTCTGATCGATATAAGATAAGAATGCTGTTTTCGTCTTATTTATTTATGTGGGCTACGTAAAGCCAGTTAGTTCTCATTTCGTATTCAAAATGCGTTTGATTTTTTTAGAACAATATTTTTTTAATAATTATACGACGTTTTCTATATTTTGGCAATGTTTTTACTTGAGTCAAAAAAAGTCAAATTAAATCAGCTTCACGCTGTATCCCGCATACAATAGGTTAGGCAGAAAAGGAACCTAGTGTTAAGACACTCAGTTCCTCACTTTCCGGTGAATTTTCTGAGGCATTCCGAATTGAGTGGCAGAACTTAACGTCGGGCTTTTGCCTCTGTGCCAGAGCGAAGAAATGGAAATATGAATAAATAATAATTCTTACCCTCGAGCGGGCATCGAACCATCAACCGTTGTATTACAGTCACACCCTAGTGCCCCTGCGCCACAAGGCCTCAAATTTATTCGAGTCGTGACGGAATATTTTTCGCAGAAACATGAAATTAGCTTGCAACGTCGTCCTTGGTGGGTCAAAGGCGGCTTGTATGGATGTATATATATGTATATATTTTTTTCTTCGTGGGATATTAATTACAGCTTGTATGATAACCTGATATTACGTTGGTCCTCGATGCATAATATAACTCGAATAATAATATAACTTGTAATAAAAAATATTGCAATATTATGATCGACAGCGTGGGCTCTTAGACTATTTTGGAAATTTAAATAAAATAATAAGTTAAAAGAGTAAAGAGCGGCGTTAAGTTCTGCAAATCAACACGCAATGCCTGGCCGAAAGCGAGGAACGGAGTGTCTTAACACTAGGTTCCCTCTGCCTACCTTGCTGTGTGCGGGCCACAGATTGTGGCTATTTATTAAGTTAAGTATTAGATTAATTCTCCGTCTCCGACGCCACAACGGAGTCGGAGTGTCTTAACACTATGTCCTCTCTATCTGCTCTGTTATGCGGGATACAAGCTAATGTTAGACTCAAAAAGCTTTTTTTTAAAGTTATTATGTGATTACAATAAAATTGACTTTTTGTCATTGCCTATTGAACTGGCCGAGAGATGAAAAAATAAATAGCTCGGCGATTTAATGGGTGTGCTTTGTGGTAGTGTTGGAGAAAAAAATTAAGCAGATTTTTTTCGTAAATAAATCATTTTAGTTTTGTACGCAATTTGATGTAATGATATTGTTCATTTAATAGATAATGCTATATTTTATTTTAAATATATACTATAATTATCAAATATATGGTGCATGTAAAAATAAATATATATTATTCAACGTATTTATAAAAACATTATCACTATTACTTAAAACTAGAAAAAAATATGGAAAAGAAAAAAAAAATACGAACAAATTTTCATGCGGACCGTACCAATCCAAACTTCCATTACCAAAGTACCAATAGAAACGGATGAGTCATCGAATTTTAAACTAATTACAGATCGAGAGTAAAAAACACGTAACTCAACGCGAGACGAATATCTCAAGACGGGTATTAAGATTCATCAAAAATCACTAAGACCATGTTTCTTGTGTAGACGTTTTCTAATTTTTATCTTCAAATTGGAGATTTATTTTATAGTGGACTAGAATACTTTCATGTTAAAATTATTACTAAACTCTCTAAAGTATTTTTTCTTATTTTTTCGTTTTGGTAAAAAATATTTGGTATATACCATACAAATTTATTACATCTATTCTTTTTTTTCTTTTAGCTTCCTAGAGAGCCTAGTATAAAGACAATACGTTCCCATTAAACACTTGCGTTCCCCACTTTCCAAGAAATTCTGGAAGAATTGCGTATTGAGTGGCGGAACTCAACGCCGCGCTTTGTCTCT
The DNA here is from genome assembly GCA_001486225.1 of Heliconius pardalinus sergestus. Taxonomy (NCBI): domain Eukaryota; kingdom Metazoa; phylum Arthropoda; class Insecta; order Lepidoptera; family Nymphalidae; genus Heliconius; species Heliconius pardalinus. The sequence continues at coordinate 10,307 of FASU01005631.1, read as the reverse complement.
TTACCAGACCGATTTCTCTCGGATAGAAATCGAACCCTTAATCTATCGTGTTTACAACCGCAAGTTTGTATTGGTATTAATAGATATAATATTTTTGTTTATTTCATTTATTTATTTACCTTATCTTCAATAATATATGTGAATATTACTACTACTACTATTATACTATTATTATTACTAAGTTACTTAAAAAGAAATTAAATTTATTCAGAAATAATTTTTAAATATCAAATAATTAAACCTTTATAGAAAAACGCGCTTAAAATATACATAATAATAATTTTATAACTAATTATAAAAGCTATTTAGGGAGCACATGTGTGTAGCATACTAAAGAAAAGTAATACCATTCGGAAGGATTAAAACTGAAAATTGATACGAGACTCCGGCCGGTTTTTATGATACAATAAAATCATTTGAGCTCCAAAAGCCGTCGACCCTATCCTAAGAAAACGTTTAAAAAAATGTATTTTGTAGGATTTATTCTCATATCTTATATTTATTATAATCGGATTACAATTATTCTTCTTAGAGTATGTGGTACGATGTAGGGAAATTACGTAAAGCATTTGAATAATTTAGTTGAATCAAGGTAATGTGCAGTTAAAATTGTGAAAATATACATAAAATTTTAAATATGGTTTATGGGTTTTGAAATATAGTGTTAGTAGATTTCTTATCTTATGTGTAAAAAACTTAGACAATTGTACAAGAGGTTATGTACGTGTAAGTGTTTAAGGCCAGTCGAGATGGGGTTGTGGGTTATATTCCCAATCGAGAAAATGAAATATTGTAAATTTTAGTTTGTCACTTGTAATGAAGCGATGCGCGGCGTTGAGTTCCGCCACTCATCAACCTCCAGAATTAAGTGTAAAGTAGGGAACGGAACCTCAACATTAGGTTCCCTCTACCTACCCTGATATGTGCGAGATACATCGCGAAAGCTCAAAAATGTAATTAATTATCTAAACAAGTGGCTATTTTCATATTTATACAAAAAGAAATCAAAACGTTTTACATAAATTACTTATTAGATTTATTTTCTTCCTCGTTACCGACTAATGCACGAATCAAATTAAAAGTATCTTGTCGAAGCAGCACAAAATGCTATCCTATTTAAATAATAGCTTGTAATAAAAAGTCCAATTAAATCTTTTTTGATACACCAAAGAGCGAACGAACCAACTTTTTTATAGAAACTATAAATCTATATTTTATAGATGACCAACTCAATAGATCTGTGGGAACGCAACAAATAATGTTCAATTAAAAAATCCTTTATATAGCTGCAATCTATTAAAATTCAAAGTTATCCATCCGGCTTTAGCACGGAAATTTAAATATAGTTAGAAGTTATAAAACCACCCACTTTAAAGTTGGTTAAGAGATAAATCTTAAGAATTTTACTGTTTGAAAGCGTAAAGCATGATTACTGGTACTGTCATTAATTTAAGAGCATTAGTATTTATTTATACCTCTTCAATCAAGATAGATAAATTTCCCAGAACCTGTACCTACTACGATTGAGAAACTTATAAATATTTCAATTCCAAGTAGTCGAGCGGATGCGGCCACAGTCGGCTTAACATCTGCAACTTGAGTTACACCGGCTGTCAGTTACATGCATATAAAATGGACCTTTATATTTACTATGACCAGCCTTGTAGAAAATTAAATACGAATATGAAAATGGTACCAGCTTCCAAAACATATAATTACGTGTCGTCCGCATACAGTAATTATAGTACAGCAAATTATAATTATATATAAATATGTATGACTCACCTATGGTCACGCAAGTGATCCTGTCTTCGGAATGCTTTCCCGCAAATATCACAAGAGTATGGGCGCTCGTCTGTGTGGGTTCTCTCGTGGATTAGCAAATTATAAGATTTTGTGAACTGGCGATTACAGAATTTGCAAATAAATTGCTTTTTGGGCCTCGAAGCTCTTCCTGGAGCTCGTAACAAACGTCTGTCAAGATGAGGGTGCATTTGATGGGGACCAGCCCCTGAAGGAAATAAGCCAGCACCGGGAAATGTAAAACTATTAGCAGTTGTTGGTGAAGGGCCTGGTGCACCGAGAAAAGCTCCAGGTGGACCGTAAATTGGAGGTTGAGAAGACCCATCCGACATTATGCCTTCAATCGATGGTGTTCTGTGATGAGGAAGTAACATTGCTGCTGCTGCTTCCCGTAATGCGACTTCTTTTCTCTTTTCAACCATCATAGCCATTAAATCGAAAGAGTTTCTTTTCGAAAAATTCCCCGATGCTCTATCTGGTGACCCTTTAGCTGAGTCACTTCTATCTCTTTCTAACATTCGCTCTCTTTCCATAATTTCGGATGGTATTAGTGGAGGGTGCATGTCATTAGGGTACATAACAGGATGCATAGCTCTTGTTGGAACTACAGGTACAAATGCTGAGGATTCTCTGTGATTGGGTGCTAAGAGAGATCCTGTAGTCATTTGGCGATGATAAGGTAAAGGTGGTGATTCAAAATTTCCGTTAGGATTCCGTCCATTAGAGGCAGGCCGCTGAGTTCTTTCGGCGGAATTCGCAAGGAATTGGTCATGTCTTGAACGTGGAGGTGCGTTCACAGGGCTGTCGGTAACTGGGCGAGGTGTAGTGGCCCTCGATACAGCAGTTGCTCCGTTATCAGACATAACGAGAAGAAAACCTGAAAAGAGCAAAATAAAATGGTAAAGGTTATCTGCCAAATAATATTAATATCATTTCTTCAACTTAAAACCTGATTTACGCTAAAAGGTCCCCGTTACCTAAGTAACACGAAAAGGATTTTTTCATTGGTTTCAATTTCGATTAACGGTGTTGATATTATATTTTTAAAAGATCATGTAAAGCTATATATTCGTAGCTTTATTGAAATATTTATTTTTTAACATTTTCTTCAATATGACAACATTCACTGACAGGACCTAGTGATTTATCTCTCTATTCACTACAATTAGTGTACCTTAACCATTCCTATAAAAGATGTTAATTTTCAAATAGAGAAATATACAAACACAGTATGTTTATGATATTAAATTTTTTATTCTTTATAAGTCGTTCTTAGAAATAAAAGATAGTGCCATTTCTTAGTTACAGTCTGTCATTTAGTGAGGCTTTTAAAACAAAAAGCGCAGCTCCAAAGTTGATTCTTATCTTTATAGCTTTCACTTATGGATCGTAAGACGGCCTGCACCGTACAGCCAGCGTGCACCACTGGTCGGTAGGTACCGGAGTGTTGAATACAGAGATTTATGGATCGAGACGAAATGCTTAATTAAACAACTCCACAGTGTTTCTCTTTAATGATTACTAAAAAACCTGATTTCTTATCATGGAACTGTCTGTTATCAAGATTTCTTTTTAATATTTCAACCTGTTTTTCATTTCAACTACCCTTATAATAAATTCTCGTATAATTAACCTGAAGTTTAATTTTAATATGTCTGTCTCTACTCAATTTAATTATTTCAATACAAAACGTCTATTTTGTTTTATTTATATATTTCTATCATTATGTAAATGAAATGTGTAACTTCATGCATCATTCAACAATTTATTCCGAATAGTATAAACTTTTTAGCTTCTGGTGATATCACAAAATGTTAATGACAGCCGGGTTTGGACCGATGCCGATATAAATGTCTATAGTTGATATGTTGCTATCGATTGGCCGAAATACCTGTTATTTTTGAGGAATCTGATTCACAGATAAATAATAATTAGAAGTATAATAAATTATTCTATCATGCTTAAATGGAGGTTGTTATTTTTAAAATAATGTTTACATTTTTTAGCTTGATGCTATATGCTGTACACAGCATAGTAAGTAGAGGGAACCTAATGTTTAGCTTAACGCTGAATTCTGAAGTCGTTAAGTGGCGGAACTCCTGCGACACCAGAGGGAAGAAATGAAAATATGAAATATTTCCTTACGTCGAATGGGAATCGAACCCACAACTTGTACTTTTGCTCCACTACTGGCCTCTTAAAAAATATATATTTCTTCATATTTTACTCTATCGAAAAGATTATCGTTTGTTTACATAACACTAATAACATTTTCAAGATTGCTATTCTGAGATTTACGACGATTGTGACGACTACCAACTGAAATGAGCGATGTAGAGGACAATAAAACATTCATTCTCTGTTTACTGCCCATAACATATTTTATTTCTACATCCTGTTCTACGAAGATGTTTTTATACTAACTCGATTTTAAGTTTATTTAAAAAAAATAACCCAGCATATATAACAACATAATTTACATTAAAAAAATCAGCTTCACGCTATATAGGGCAAGGTAGGCAGAGGCAACATAGAGTTGAGACACTCCGTTCCTCACTTTCGAGACAGGATCGAACCCACAACCCGTCGCGTATACAGTCACACCTTGTCTAAATACTTTTTATCTAAATACTTTTTATTATAACAATTTAATAGTAACAGCAAAAACCAATTTTAACAAGACTGTACCGGCTATAAATTTGAAACGAAGAAAAAATATATAACTTTTAGAATCAATTTATTCAAGCAAGATCGAAAAGAAGGCAAACGCAAGGCCCACATTTCACTGCATGTTGCCCGTTCTACCGTAAAAGCCTTCTGAATCGTCTTCCCTTTCTCTCATATGCTTTTTATGTTTTATTTCACTCCCACTAAGGTAAAGCCTGATCGAGTTTCTACCATCTTACTTGCTCCGAAGCTGTAAAACTACTTTTATCTCTTTTGGTTTGAGAATTTAGATATGAATATGTATGGAAGTACTGCAGTAAGTAATGCCTTCGGTTGTAATACTTTTCATTACAATAGCATAAAATTGTAAAGGATATTTAAAATGTATATATTACAAGAGGTCTGTGGGAAGAGGTGTCTTTACGTGTATTTACTCGTATATTTTTAGTGTAGTCTCGTTAAGCTTTTTGTTTTTATAATTGAAGTGAAATCTAAGAAATATTTTTAAGATTTATTTCGCTGTCTATATTAGGAGGGAATATAGTATCAAGAGGATTTGATCATTGATTTGAAGACTTCACAAAGTTTTGAAGATTTGAACATGAAGCGACATTGAATGTTGAGTAGCGAAACTTAACGCCGCATACTTTCAGTATTAATAAGTTATATACTATTGATTTCTGCCTAAAGTCCGAAATTCAAATCTACAACTATAATATAACCTTTAATATAACTTTTAATATTGTCACCACAAATATATTTATTAACATTTATCTAAAACCATAACAAAACAAAAAAAAGGTTACCTAATTAACGTCTAATGCATTCAATAAATAAATCCCTACTCTCATATATTTACATTTAAATGTAAATTTATTTAAATAAATAGATCGAGATCTTCCACAAATACAGTACAGTCGAACTAAATTCTCACTGAATATTTCATTGCGATCTTGATATTATGTAAGCAGATGAGTATAGTATTATCGCCTAATAAATTATATGGCCGAAGAACTCCTTTAGAAGCCCGCTTAAATTTGTATGGGAATATAACATGCATTTAAAATGCACATACTGTGTGTTCTTGTGAAAGTTTAAATCGATAGCGATATATCGATATGTGTAACACATCGAGCTTTCGATCACATGTTAGTTTTAAATAGTATTGAATGATTTTAATTTAAAATCGATTATGTTCTCACATATATAATTCATTTGTATCTTATTCTAGTGTATGTATTATAAAATTAATTTGTATCTTAAAAGTATACTGTAGAATCAATACTAATTATGACTTAGAAAATATACATTTCTTAAAAGAAGTTTTTAGCTTTTACCATCTACAGCGTTTGAGATAGAATCAACAAAAACAAATAGTGTATAGTTTGTTTTTCATTCCAGCACTATCAGAGATCTGGGCCAGTTCGATCTGGAGACACTAAATCAACGCTACACGAACCTGTCTTAGGATTTGGTTCGTTAATCCTTTGAGGTTGGGGTTGATGACTCCAGGGTCTGTCACATGGTTTTTTAATTAAAACTGATAATTCTGTATCAACTTTGTTTTTTTTTTTAATGTCTCGCTAACATTGTTACAAAATCTATATAGATTTGAACGAAAGAAAATGCGTATGCGCATGGTTTTTACAACATTACATCACAAATCTATGATATCTTTGGCTTTATTGTTACATATATTATATATAGTATAAACGTTCCTCTTGAATCTGTCTGGCTGTCTGTAAGAATGAAAATCGCAATAAACTTAATTGCATAATTTGAAAAAAAAAGTATAAATTATATTATTGTACTTTCATGATATAAAAAGAACTACCTTTAGAGTACCTAAAATAGTACCTATAATACTAGGTATTCGTAATGATCTACAATAATATAAACTAAAATATAAATAAATATAAAATAAAATAATTTTAATAAACTCGTTTATTTTGATATTTTAAATTAATAATATGACCTTTTGTTATTGCAAAAACGTAAACAAAGAGGTTGAATTAATGAAGCTATCATTTTAAAATGCAAGGCTGATTAAGTCTGTTGATAAGTAAGTATATAATTCATCAAAAAAATAAACCATACGCTGATTGTTTAAATAAGATATGAAACTACGAAAGGCAATTATCTGTGGTAAAACAGCTTTCATTTAAAAATGACTCTTACGAGATTTTTTATATCCAACCAGCATGTAGTGAGCAGAGGGAGTTTAGTGTTAAGACACCCCGCCCCCCTTTTTATGAGGAAATCTGGAGGCATATTAATGGAATTTTTATGTTATTAAGGCCATTTTTACTTTGAAAATATAGTTCTAAATATTATTTTTATTGGATGCCAAAGGTGCTATAGATAAGTAGCCTTTGCTTTAATTAATGAATGTTTAATATTGGATAAAAAAAGCTTATATACTTACATATAATAATAACATTATATACTCCTATATAAGTTTTTCAATTGTAACTTTTAATATATTTATTAACATACATTACATTGTCTTAAAAATCTGTTTAGTAAGGTTTACTTTTGATAACAGACAAAATGTCTAACACAAGCCTAACTTTTTTGCTGAATAATCATTAACAAAAGATAGAAATCTATTAATTACTTATGTAGTTAAAATCTCCATAGATATCTATCTATCTTTATGTATTTTTTCCAATAATTCACCTACATTACTCAATCATTAAATGTAAAAACAACTAAACGGTGTCAAACAAACAATATTCCATTAAAAAACGCGGATAATATCAAAAGGAATTATAAATAATTTTCTTGGAACCAAATCAGCTATTAAAGGGCCGAATCGTTAATTTTCTTATCAAATATAACAATCTGTGATATACAAATATTAAATTAGTATATTGGTTACAATTACATTTATTGTTATTGTAGGAGGCACTCTTTTTCGGTACCGCAAGGTTTCTATTGTTAATGATAAGCGGTGATAAGGATTAGATTGTGTTATCAAATGATGGTGCAGATTAACTACCTTATGTAGAACCGTGTAATTCAACTGTGTTGAATGTATGGGGAGTGACGTGACTTAATGAAAAGTTATTTTTATTGTTTTCCTTTTCCTGTAAAGTCTTTCCTATATAAAAGAAACATATTTTCGTTCTATCTATCTTTATACGATTTGTCATTAAATCTAATATATCAATATGTCCGCATATCATGTAAGTTACCTATAGATATCTTTTACTGCTGATTTTACTGCTTTCTGCCTTTGAGGCAAAGGTGTTAACAGATGGACAATAAAGTGATAATTGAAGTAAAAACGGAACCTTTTTTAGCTTTTGAGGTACGGAACCCTAAAAAGAGTTTTTATATAAAACGATAAATTATAAGCTTATTATAAAAAAAATATCTATGGTATTGTACTGGCACATAAGCGTTGAGGCTAAATATTAACACAAAGAAGAAGAAATTAAGAACTGTTTTCTACCCAAAAACAAAACGAGACAACAAACGCTTAAGTAATTAAATTTTAAAATTAAAGAATAAAAAAAATTGCCATAGAAAACTGGTACCAGCAATATATGAGAAATAAATTAAAAAAGAAACATTGCAGATACTACTGTATAAATCCAGTATAATATTATAGATATGAGATGTTAATTAGTAAAGCGGCTGTCATGTCATTTATTATCTCGACACCCAAATCTAGAAGTCAATCAAGTAAATTTTCATTAATTTTATAAGATTATGATCGAATACAGTCATTAGTGTCGCGAACATAGATATTTGTAATGCAATCGATAACCGCGAAACTTAAAACGGCATTCATTTAAAATGTTATAAGTATTTAAATGAATACTAATATTATTACTTGTTCTCAGTAGCAATTCTTAGCTTTAGGAATAAGCTAATGTAAGTATATTTTACATTTAGGGTTCCGTACCCGCGTCAAAACGTAAAAACGTAACCGGTATATGATCACGTTGTTGTCTGTCTGTACGTCTGTCAAGACTATTTATCTCGAGACCGCGTGGTGGTATGAAGCTGAAATTAATATTAAATTTAAGATCTTTAGACTTTTAAAGCGTAGAAAAAATTAAGTTTCTAAGTCAACGCAATCAGAAAATACGAGCACCAACGAGCAGCAAAAACGAAGTATAACGAACATAAATTGCTTTGTTTTTGGTGCATTTTGTATGAAATTCGCTGCGTAGTTAAAATCTATAGGATAGTTCCCGTATATCTAAAGTTAACTAAAAATTATGTTTAAAATATGAATATGAACCTTCTAACTCCATCAAATCTAAATTGCTAATATTTCGTCAGTAAACATTTTTAAATATAATTATAACAGTAACTTAAGAAGATTTGTACTGAAACGGCTGTTTGACTCTAGAGTTTAGACAAAGAAGGCTTACCACCAAAAAGTAGTTATATTAATCCTCTTATGAAATTAACAATAGAATACGCTAGTGCTATTGTCTGCTAACCACAAGTCTTGGGACTTTACTCCATGTGTTGGACCATACAATGGAGCTCTTAGCAAGTGCACTGTGTTGGTATATGAATGGGTCATACAAAATATTCTTTTTTATTGTAGACAGCTACTTTAATAGTTTTTTCTTGACTGTAACTAATTATGACTATGTATTTTTCATATATTTTCTAAAATTTTAAACTTATTTTCTCATATCAGTTGACGCTATTGTGGTAGTATTTGATTTTACATATAATGAAGGGGGGTTGAATTTGTACGCAAGGAGTGTTTATGTTTCAAAAAATCATCTCTCGTATCTCCATTTATGCTAAGTATAGCTATTTATTTTACAATCCATCATGAAATATGTAATAAGTTTGTGAAAGGATCAGAATAGAGAATTGAATGGAAATCTACGCAAAAGCGTTTAATGTAGAATAATCTACATTAAACTGTTTTTGAATATAATTCAAATAAAATTACATTAGTTTTACTATATATATATCTAGTATACACACAATTAAAATGTATCTGGATTTTGTTTAAAATTTAGTATAGGCCCTTATATTCTCTCCGACAGATTAACATATATCAAGCCTATATTTATAATACTAAAACCCATATGCTAATTAATATAAACAGCTAATCTTGTAATTTATATAAATAACTTAATCTTCTTACATTGTTTTACTTTCCACAAAACAAAGCTACTGATAATCGTAATTACTCAAAACAGTGGCACCGTTGTAAACGTTAACAATGGAATTAACCCCAGACCGTTACATCAAAATCTTTGTATCGTTTTGTCAACATTATAAGTTTCAAAATCAAACTTTCAACCTGATTAAAAAAACAGGTAGCGTAAAACGCACCCTGCCTACCCAATTTATTCCACATCCGCCGTATTGAATTACATATTCTATAAAAAAAATCGAACTCACAAGTCGACGGGTCGTCCGATCGGTCGTCCGACGTGTGGCACGACGCCCCCAACCCCAAAGTCAGGTAGTTGCCAAAGTTTACAAACCGAGGGACCGCATCGGACAATGATAGATCATTGCTATTTTTTGTCACATTTCACAGTCTAACCACATCTTACGACAGGTGGATATTGTGAGCACACACAATAGACCAGCACAGAAATGTTTATTAGCACAAATTTAAATATATATAGCTATTTCACGTTTAATTAACTAAAATCACTTAGTTATAATAGTTTTAGTTCACACTGTAATCCGTTGTTGTAACACCAAGTATAGCAATCAGGTTATCTTTGAAAGGCTGCGCGTGCGCAGACGGCGCACTATGTGGGAGTTGGGCACGTACTACTGTAGTCGACTCGACAGAGGCAGTAGCGCTCCCGTAGCCGTCCCCCCTCCCCCCCCCCCCC
>FASU01005611.1:0-10060 GCA_001486225.1 Heliconius pardalinus sergestus | reverse complement strand
GTGTAGACTCGATCCTTCATTTTTTTATTAAAGCTATCTTTAGTTCAGTTAACGAATAATTGCCGCTCTGTAACTGTGCTAGTTTAGATTTAACGTTATGTTTTTTTTTTAATTTTTCTTTCCGAGTGAACAATGAGCAAAATTTAAGAAGCCTAATTTTAAGCCTATTTTTATGGCGGCTACGTCCGGCACGGCCGCTGCCTGCTCATCAATTTTAACATAATAAATATTAATACATGTTTTATCTAACATGTTTTAATATTATAAAGCCGTACAGGAGCCATGAAAGTAGTTGTTGAAATAATCTTTTGTCATTTAATGAAACCAGACTTAGAGAAAGAAAATCTTATATAAAAAATAAACGTTCCCCAAGGTGGGAACTAAATATTTTTAAACGACACTAAATAGTACTTTTGACGTCATTTATAACACCAAATGTACTCAATTGAGCAATACATTTTGGAAGTAATTTAAACAAAAAAGTTAGTAAATACTTTTAGCAAAAGTAATCTTACCATCAACGTCTTTAGTAGGCGCTGCATACGTCGGTATCTTGACGTACGTCGCCGGCGTGTTGTGCAAGCAGATAATAGGCAAGCAACCTGTTGAGTCGTATAAGCTTTTGTTATCATATATTAAACCATCAGTTATCTATTTAGATGTTTTAGATAGACATTTGTTATATTTAGACATTATAAAGCAAAAATTTTGAACTCCTTTGATGAAAATTTGGGGGTGGAATTTTGAAATTTGTCACAGTTATAGTTTACATATATAGAGAACGAGTGTAAAATGCTTTTTTAATATATTAAAATAATGTTTGTTAAATATTATAATGATATTTAACAAACACTATTTTAATATATTAATCATGCTATTCAGTTAGGCAGGTTTAAATTCTGCTATAATAGCATAAAATTTAATTCACATTAAGCACATACGCAATACGCCATTGAAAATACCAACTAAATTATAGTCATCTGGATTTATGTAAAATAGTATTCTATTCAACACTGAAAGGATCCTCATTTTTTACTCCCGCAGAATAGTGGACAGATCGTGTCGTTGAATACTAATGAAAATGCATTCATCGAAATAGAATTGAAATTTTAACTGAAAATTTGCGTTGGAATTTTTTGATATACAAATATGAAATATGTTGTTCAAATATAGACTGAAAATTTGTTAAATTTAGGAAAATTCTAGCTTTCATTTATTCTTTTATAGAGAAATGTTTATTTATTTATTCATCAGCGAAGTCGATAACTATCGAAGATAACCAAACTTAATATTGAATGGCTCCAAGATGTCAGGGAATCTAGAGACGAGACTCTCCGTTTTCTATTATGATAATAATACTTTTTAAGATTTTTTAAAAAAGAAGAATGAGAGAGAGAGGTGAGAATAATAAATACATACCTCTATCTAACAGGTGCACGACGATTCGGGAGCAATCGCTAGTTATCTGGAAACCTAGCAACGGGACGTGAAGCGATAAGGAGGTCAGCGCCAGGCCACGCTTCGTTTCCCATATTATAAGTGTTTTATCCTCCGCTCCTGTGAGAGAAAAACAACTTCTGTATAATTTTTTATGTATGTTATTAATTTCTTTTTAACCAATACATTTCATTTTTTTAACTACATTAATAACTACAATTAATTTATAAATTTCAACCTAGTTTTTACTTAAATTATAAAAAACAAGTAAAAGACAAGAAATAAAGAATACACACCAGAAACAGCTATCGATCCATCACCAGTCACCTTCACACAAGTGACTTTGCCCAAATGACCTGACAGCAAGTGGACGTCAGAGCCAGTGTTTATGTCCCATACTATCAAATTGTAGTCCCAGGAACCAGATACTACCTGCGTTTTGTTTGTTATTGACACAGCCACACAGGTTACTATGTCGGAGTGGCCCACTAGTACCTAGGGGGAACGGATAAATTGACATAGATATTAAGAAATATGGTATTTTTTGAAAATTAATATTTAAGAATTGATAAGGCTATAGACATTCAGTTCGTATTCTTTTTCTTGAAATATTTTTATAGGTTCACTCTGTTTCCCATATATGCAAGCAGAAGAAAAATGGGAACTTAGTATTAAGACAATCTACTCCCGACTTTTCGGCGAATTATTAACATTGAGTGTTGAGTGGTGGAATTCAACGCCGCTCTTTGCCTCGTTGCCCAAAGCGTAGAATTTTGCATTCGCATTTCCAGACACACGCTTGTGCCTCTGCGCTAAATTGGCTTCGAGTTTTTGTTCTTACACAATAAAAATATAGTATAAGAATAGCTAGCTCATGAAGTAGTTAGAAACTTTTATGGATGGATTATGGATATATACGCGATGGCTTCGGTTGCCTATCGCGAGATTATTTATATTTTGTTTCTTCTATTGTCAATAGCAGCGGTGGTCTCCAATAGATGGAATATATGACAAAGACAAGTTATTTTTTATATTTGCACAAGGGCAAAAAGTTTAAAAACATCCGAAAAAATCTGGATTGGCGTCCAAGTCAACTTAAAAGTAAGTACCCATTAACCTATGTAACTAATATACATATATTATATGGTTTGATTACATACATATATAGATTTATTCTTTATAAGAATAAAATAAAATATTTAGTAAAAATTTTTTATCTTTCACTCAAAAGACTTGTTCATTAAAATATTCATAAAGGTTGTTCTAATTCAACTAAAATATTTATGATGTTTAAATTTTTCGCCTTAATATGTTTTATCAAATAATTGGAATAAACTACAATAGGACAGCAATATTATTAAACAAACAAAACACAATCTATTTCAATAAGGCAAAGGTATATGTTTACTACCACTAAAGCCATACGGACAGCGCTAATATTTTACGACGTCGTGAAGTAAATAGGATTAGATAGATACTCTGTTTAAGTAGAACATAAAATATGGACGAATATATTAAAAATTAAGTGAATTGAAATGAAAATTAATTTTTGCTGGAACTTAAATAATAATATTTTTAAGTATTTTCCAATAGGACTTATGCTGTATGGTCGTATGAATCAATACTAAAAACTTAAAAAGCTACCCGTAATACACATACAGAAAATCTTAGCTATTAACTAGGTAAATATATATTTTTTCTTATAATAAATCAACAAGTTACCTGAGACAACTTCCCACCGTGCAGCTGCCATACTTTTAGTGACATATCCATCGAACCGGTAACAACGTGCTGCGAGTCCGCCGTCAGCGCGAAGCACGTGACCCGTTCCGCATGAGATATGGAACGCTTCTCGTCCCCACTGTCCCCTTCTGCTAACGCCCAAATACGGACCGAGTTGTCACCATCAGATAGTACCTGGGGATTGGAATTGTGTAATGAAGGGCATTCGTTTGAAATATTTAATTAAAACATATAGGTATGTATAATATTAAATTTCTTATTAAAATATCTTTTATCTTATTAATATATATTTTTAATCCTTTTTGCACACATTTAAAATGTACAGGCACAAAAGGCGAGCTTAACGTTAAAAAGCATTCTCTACCAGCCTATTATTAATTGTTGTTCTTTTTCACATATATTATTAGTAACTTTAATATAATACGTATAACGATAGCACAACATTAATATTTAATTTTTTTTCAGCATCATATGTCATACAAAAGTATGCTATCAGTAAAACTGGAAACATCCTTACCTTTTCAGTCCACTACTATCTAATCTCCCATGGAAGATTAAAGACCGTAATGACAAAAGAAAATCGACAAGATCCCCCCATTAATCTGAGAGAATCGTGACGGATATTCATTTAACTTTACACCATGAGACAGCGTGCTTCAAATTTGCTTAATGGAAAAAGTTTTTGACTGCGACAAGCAGGATGGAAGAGAAACTGTTCAAACTTGTTCAAAAATACTATAATAGCTGATTACAGAATACTAAAGAACAGCGACAGTACGGTGAAATTGGAATTTCGCTTAAATTAAAGCCCTTAAAAGCAATCTATCGTTGACATTGTCTTTTTTAATCTGAACGACTGGAAAGTAGAGTTGAATCTCTAATCAACGCCTTGTTTGACGTCTATTGATTTCGATGATAGATGAAAAAGTCCTTTTTGTTGTCCAGAATTAATTTGGCGAAATTAGAAAACGTTAATTATTTATCTACTATATATTATCAATAAGAAAGCTTAGGTACTAAAATCTTGGCCAAGTAATGTGAACTTAATTTATTAAGACATTTATTATACCTATGATGTCTTTAATTAAACACGTATATTAAATACAAGTTGTGGATGACTGCCATTAAGCAGCTAGATGTATCAACCTCGGAAACTTTGAGATTAGTGTGCGTGCAATATGTCATAACGACATAAACGCGATGTGTACATTAGTTCTGGTAAAAGCAATTTTCTTAGCATGAAATTGCTTTACAATTTTTTTTATATTTATTTATTTATATTTTCGCTTCTTCGCTATGCTGTCGTGGCAAAGCGCGGTGTTGAGTTCCGCCATTCAACGCGTAATGCTTCTAGAATTCGGCGGAAAATGGGGAATAGAGTGTTTTACCACTAGGTGCCCTCTTCCTACCCTAGTTTTTGCGGAATACAGCATAAAGCTGATAATAATAAATTGCTTTACGTTTTACTTTATATTATTTGTATTTTGACCAAAACGTTAGTAAATTTTTGGTTATTTTCATATATCAATATACATTTTTGTTCTCTACATAGAAAGGGAGTAAAATTCCTTGGATAAGTAGATTAGTAAACCACAAGCCCGTAAACGTATAACTTTGAAAATCTCAAATTAAATTGTGTGAAAATGGCTGCACAGACTGTTAATTTTCCTTATCGCTTTATAATTTTGTTGTAACTTCAGCAAAATGAAATCATTATTTGGAACGATAAGAATTTACTGTAAAAATATGACGAATATATTTAATAAAATATACTTTTTAATAATTACTTGAGTATTCTATTATATAGTAACCTACAGTTATTTTGTCTATGATTATTAATTTTGTTATCGATAAGTAGAATATAGGTTAAATTCTACGGCTTTAAATGCATATCTCTTCGTTACAATTTTTATATTATTTTATTTATAACCATGAATAACCTCAAAATAAAAGTAGCGTAATTGAAAAATATAGTTATTTGTAAGAAATCACAATAAAAGCAAGCAAACGAATAAGTGTTTTTCTGTCAGGGTTTACTATAATTGTAATGTCTGATTTCACTGAATTTCAAGTAATTCCCCTATTCAATATTTAAAGACTGCTTTATACTTATAATAACTTAGAATATCATAAAATGCTTAAAGATAACTTACCGCATACTTCATATTGAGTGTGACATCAACACTAGTGCTGGGAGCGTTAACTGAATGCAGCACAATGCCGGAGTCCACGAGCCACACGTGGACGTTGCGGGCTCTGTCCCCAGACATCGCGCGGCGACCGTCCGACATCATCAGGAGAGTTTGAAGAGCAGATTGATGACCCTGGTTGTTTTTTAATAATTTTTAATTAGCAAGCAATTATAATATTATTATTGTGTTATATAAAAGGGAACATCGATTATTTATTATTGGGGTAAAATAAATTAAAAGAAAGCACTTTGTCCTTTTTAAACTTCTAAACCCTTCATAATGAAATTAGACAGGGAACTCCTTTTGTATTAGGATTATATGATGTATGCTATAAAACCTTTTTCGAATTCACATATAATAAATTTTAAATAACCACATAAATATTAATAAAATGATAAAATATATTAAATACGAATTTATGGACAAAAATTAAGATTAAATACAAACAAAAATATATAGTTTTCCCTTACCTTATAAGTCAAAGATGGAGAATTATCAGCCAATTGCCATACAACAACAGTCCTATCTTCAGATCCACTGAGCACTAACAGATTATTGGGGCTGAAAGTGACACAAGTGATGTGCCCCATATGACCACTGAGGGTAGTTTGCAATCGGTGTGTGGAAAGTTGCCAAACTCGGACTAAGCCACGGGCGCACCCGCTAGCGGCGAGTTGCCCATCCCTAGACACTTCTAAACAACTGATCGGTATTAGTTCGCTTTGTTCTGCCTGGTGGATACAATAACTTGTTAGTTTGGTTTATTTTGTGGATTGAAGTTGTAATTAAATAAGCTTTTCCTAAGAACATGTTATGTAAGTTATTGAGGCCGTCGTGGCGCAGGAGCACAAGTGTGTGACTGTATATGCGACGATAGTGGGTTCAATTCCCACTAGGGGAAATTAATTATTTTTTATTTATATTTTCATTCCTCCGTTCTGGTGGTTCTGGTTTCCTCCTCTGGTTCAAATCGTAATGCCTCCAGAATTCAGCTAAAAATAGGGAACGGAGCGTTTTAACACTTGGTTAATTTCCTCATGTGAACGCAATTTGGTAACAGAAAGTGTTTCTTTTTTATATAAAAAAAAAAATATTAAAATATGACAATAATCTGTAAATATAACTAACCTGCAATAAGGTGACGTTTGTTGTTGATTTCGTCTGCCGCCGCTTCAGTTGCTTAGTTGGGCGGAAGTTTGTGAGGTTGTCCTCAGTGTGGAATGAATATATTGTTACTCTATTGCCACCTAAAATAAATGTATTATTCTTATTATAAATATAAAAAAATTTTAAAAAACCTGTCTACTATAGAATGTAACTTGTATTATAAAAAACAAAACCATGTTAATAAAAATGTTGCCAGACAAAAAAAAATATTTTTAAAATATTTAAAAATCAAATAACTTAAAGTAAATAAACTATAGGTTTTTCTTTTACCGGCAGCCAAAAGAAAATGATCCTTGTCGGCAATAGCCAAAGCCGCTAAATCGTGTGCGGCCGCCAGAGTACGTAACAATTGAGCAGTGTGCAGACTGTATATGTAGATGCGCTGGTCAGCACAACCAACCGCCGCTCTGGACGAGTCGTGTCCCACGCAGAAACATTTTACCTAAGGAAGAAAAGGCATTAAATATTGATTTTTTTTCTTCACGTTGTATCCCGCATATCCCGCAAGGTAGGAAGGAAGCCTAGCATTAAAACATTTCGCCCCCCAAATTTTGCTGCGCTTTGCCTCGACGCCAAAGCCAAGAAATGGAAATATAAATTTAAGTAAATATTGAATTTCCTTGAGTGGGAATCGAAAGCACAATCAGTCGTGTTTACAGTCATACTTTATGCCCCTACGCCAAGACTGTCTCAATAATGATTTTCATATATAATGACATACTAATGGAGATAAACAATTCTGAAGTTCATAATGTGAATTTTTTACTTACTCAAAAGAAGTTATTTAATGCTCAGATGATGTTAGCAAAGTTTGAAAAACAACAATAACTCGCGAATTCAGATACGTATCAAATTACAGAACCAAATTTAACGAGTTCCAATGTTCAAACATTCCAAAGTTTGTTAAGCAGATATAAAATACATTCGTGACTAAATAAGAGTAACGGGTCCATTATATTTTTTATATTTTTTCTTCACGCATTTACCGCATTTTGCAAGTGATATGGCATTCTATCTTTAATTGTTTAAACAAACATTATTTTTTCATTATTAGGTTGTTGGTTTTATTCCTATTCGGGCAAATGATATTTTTAATAATTTAATTTCTTTGTTCTGGTGTCGCAATTAAAAGCCTCCAGAATTAAGCGGAAAGTGGGGAACGGAGTGTCTTAACACTAGGCTCCTTCTGCTTTACAGAAGTACAAAGGAAACCTAGTGTTAAAACACTCCGTACAATACTAAAACAATACAATTAATCGACTGCCACTAAACAATACACCGTATACTCTACATGGCTGGGCACAGAAAAAAGGATCCATCGCCTCGTTAGATTTCAATCTACAACCTTTCCTCACAAAATCAATTGCGGACTGTCGGACAAAAGCTAATCATGTCTAAATCTAATAAGAGAAAATGGTGCTTACTAGAAATTGTCTGTAATTTATTTCTCTACAAAAGTGTAAGTAAGAGCTAAAACAATTTAGTGATCCTCAATTACAGCACGAAGAGGGTCGAGGGTTCTGGGTAACCTTTGCTCATTATAATGAAATTTACCTTGTTAAGAACGTTCTAGATGGATCTTATTAAGACTTTAATTCGAAGATAGATTTACTCTATGTTTGTTTTACTTTGGTTTAGTTATGTTAGTAACCTCGCTATGGTATCGTAAGTGATTGTACACTCGGTGGTTTTCACTCCGATTCTACAATAAGGGGTGTAAATTTCTTGGCGTTGTAATATTAAGGAAAATCCTTATAACGAAACGAATAGATAGTCCTTACAAAAAAGAGTGAATTTAAAAAATACCTTTTTAAATTTTACAGGGATGCCTAATTAATACGGCTTGTTTTTTTCTTTTATGCAGTCGAATTTGGATTTTGTATAATAATGTTTTTATTACAACTAATAATAAAATTATTGTAAGTTTCGTAATATTATATTTCTTAACCCATTCATTGTATCATATCAACAAAACCTTTTGTAGTCATGTCAAAAGGACATCTTAAAGGAATTGGGTCCACATTTCCAAGCTATCAAATCTACAATCGAGAAAATGGGGACTATTAAGGAAATTGTAACATAATTGGATTACTTATTTCAAGTAATAAAGAAATACGAATTAGGAGGAAATAACTTCTTAGGGATATCTCCTGAGATTTCGTTGAATTTTACAGGTACATTTGCATATTTTATTCTATTTAATTCAGAGGGTGAAGGAGTTAAAATTTAAATGTCTTCGATTAAAGCTTATATTCCTTTCTTTACTTTAGAAGTTTAAATATTGCCATTAAATACAAAACGTGTTTTTATCGCTTAGAATATAGGTATTGGGTATAGCTATAATCTTTTAGTATATAGACAAATTAATGTTTTACATTCTAGGTAAAAAAATATTGCGATATATGGCTACTTAAACGACGTGAATTTTTCCGCTAATCCGCAATGCAGCGTTCAAACATTTAGAAAAACTTACAGGCTTTCATACCTCTTTTAAAAGTTATATAACAGACCGCATTGACACAGGTAAGTTCAGAATGCAAGATGCAATGGTTCCGTCAGTATATTAAATATAGCTGTTATTGTGTTTATATTAATTTAAGACATTCCCTATGGTAGCGTAGTGTTAAGACACTTTCTCGAGTGGGAATAAATAAAAAAAAAGAGCAGTGTTAGTAATATAAAAATTAAAATATTTTTTTATTTCATAGAATGGAAAATAGATTAAAATATTTTTTTCTTTAATGAATATTTTCATTTTAGGTAAAATTAATATTATGTAACACTTCTGTCCATTTTCCACTGAAATTTGGAGGCTTTGCGTGTTGAGTGATAGAAATTATTGTTGCGCATTGCCTTGATATCTTTTTTTTGTTTTTGTATTTTAATAGAATGTACAAATAGATTTTCCTTACCTTAGCTTTATGCCTCTTCAATACATGCAAATAAGTGCCAGTTATAAAAGTTCGGATATGTAATTCATTTTCTCCTTGCAGAGTGACTAAAAACACATTGTCCTCAGTAACTTCCATCGCGTGAACTGGCACTCCGGCGGAGACTGTGTTGAGTAACGTAAAATTGTCCACATTCCACGTGCAGATCGTACCATCTTGGGAACAGGTGACCAAGATGTCACCATCTAATATCACTTTGATTGATGTTACTGGGCCTCGGTGGTGGTCGAGTTTTGTTACCTTTGGAGAGAATATTGTAATAGAGTAGATGGAAATGGAATCGTCTTATTTAAAATTGAAGATTGAAAATGTTTCTAAAATTATTTTCGTTGTAAAATATAATCTATTGAATATGTTAAAGTATTTGTATTTAACATATGGTCAATACAAAAATCATAATTGTGAAATAATTTTCTTTATCAAAGTGCTTAATATTTTTCTTGGAGAAGGTAAAGCACGCTTCCCATTCATAATAATTATGTTTCCTGTTATCTATAATAGTGATAGCATAATGTTTGAATCCGCTAATAATTACTATATTAATATCTTATTTTAAATATTTACATAAAT